>JAOBAT010066450.1:0-23283 GCA_026413305.1 Hydrozoanthus tunicans
GTCTCCCTTTAGATGGAATCTGGAAATAGAATCTGATGGAAGGTCTAACACCATGCCCCCCCCCTCCCCAGCCCGTTGTAGGAATCTGGATATAGAATCTGATGGAAGGTCTAACACCATGACCCCCCTGCCCGTTGTAGGAATCTGGATATAGAATCCGATGGAAGGTCTAACACAATGGCCCCCCTGTGGTGGAATCTGAAGGTAGAATCTAATAAAAGGCCTTCAGAGCAACTTGGTCCGAAATGGTAGAATATGAAGGTAAAATCTGATGGAAGGGCCCACACCAAGGTTCACCTGTGGTAGAATCCGAAGGTAGATTCTGATGGAAGACCTAACACCATTGTCTCCTCGTGGTAGAATTTGAAGGTTGAGTCTTATGGAAGGCCTTACCCCATGGTTCATCTGTGGTAGAGTCTGAATTTCGAATCTGTTGGAGTGCGTTGCTCTCGTGTGGTAGAATTTAAGATAGAGTCCAGATAGAATCAGAAGATAGAAACTGATTGAGAGCATAACACCATGATTCCTCTGTGGTAGAATCTGAAATTAGATTCTGATGAAAAGCTTAAAACCATGGCCCAATTGTAGCAGAATCTGAGGGTAGAATCTGATCGAGAATGTAAAACCATGGTTCCCCTGTGTTCGAATTTCAAAGTAGAATCTGATGGAAGGCTTAACACCCTGGTCCCTCTGTTGTAGAATCTGATGGAAGGCTTAACATCCTGGCCCCTCTGTTGTAGAATCTGATGGAAGGCTTAACATCCTGGTCCCTCTGTTGTAGAATCTGATGGATTTTGCAAGGATGCTAGCTAGTGTGAACGCAGCTAAGAGATTGTAAACGATAAAAATGGCTTGATGATCTGGTGCTTAAACGTAACATTTTGCGACTTTACTTCCCACCTATAGACATTAGCAAGCTTGAATTTTTAGAACTTTCAGGGTATGCCAATTGCAAGTCGCCAGTTGGGCTGTTTTAGCGTTGAATGCTTTTCATTCACTTATAGTAGTTTAGTTTAATGAGATACAGCGCTTTAGGGAAGCAATGCGCCTAGTGATCCGCCAAGGGTAGACACCAAACTTTGTTGTTTAGAATGAGTGGCCGGTTGGCTAATTTCTTCAATTTAAAACAATGAGTTCGCGAGTTCCTTGAGTAAGACCAGACTTGTTCCAGTTTAAATTGAGTAACCGCTCCTGGGTTTGTGAACGGGTCAGTATAGTCAAATACTTTAATCAGCTTAAGTAGCGCTACAGAAACTAGAGATAAATAACGTCGTTCTATGCCCCTAAGCACGAGGAAGGGTTTGACCTAAATTTTAATGAGATTGAGGGTTGGTGTAGAAGGCAAAATTTTACGGGTTCTAGGGTATGGGACAGCAGATTGATCATCTGTAAGGGTTTTGACCGAGTTACACACAGGATGGTTTGAGGAAAACAGATGGCATTGTTGTAACTGTTTGTGTCGGAATTAAGGGATGCAGATGATGTAGCGTAGTCTCACGGCTTAGGTCCGAAAGGGACCCGTAAGTTAAGTTATTTTAAGGGTTATAGCTGATTTGCGGAGGCTGCAGATATTAAGACCTTCTAAGTTTTCAAAAACCTCTTACCCTTCCCAAAACATGAAAACCTACTATGAGCTTGGTGTTGGTTTTAAAAGGGAAAAGAAGATGGAAGTAGATCTGGAAATGGTAGAAAACTGGGCAAAATAGATATAACCTAAATTGTTTGACTAGGTATAGAGGAAGTACCTTCTACTAAAAGCTGTAACTTTAAGTAAACCATCTGCTCCCTTCAGGTTTCCTTCCTAGGGTTTCAGAGGAGCCGTTGACGAAACGGTGTTTGAAGAATATAGTCTTAGGAGGGCAGAAAACATTTACTTTTAGATTAAAGTTGCGAAAATGAACTGTAGTTCAAGATGCGTTCTCTTGCAAGCCTATTCGTTGGCAGAAATGCTCAAGTTGTAGTTGAAAACTTGAAAACACATACCAAGCAATGTAAGAAAATTTGAGTCAGTTTCTTAGTTCTTCCAATGTTTATTTTATTTATTTATTTTTTTTAACAACTTTATTGGGCTACTTACAAAATAATAACAGTAAATGGAAAATCAGTTGTGACAAATACAGATATAAATTAAGTTAGGTGATGCAGAAATAAAAAAAAAGAAAATTTTATGGTTAGCCCAAACGGGAAGGCACGAACGGGAGCAAGTCCCATGCTAGGTGCCCCCCTTGTTTAGGGGCTTTTCTCTATATAACATGTGGGAGAACTAAGTTTTGATCAATCAAAATTCACTTACGTCGTTTTGGACTTGCATATCTGTAATTGTTCTCATCTTTGTAACAACGTTCATTTCAGAAGAATCAGAAAACACATTGAAGACAACGGGCTACGGTGCTGCATCCAGGTCCGCCTTCATCGCTAATCAACCACTACCACCGCTGCCACCTTCAGGAAACGACCAGGTTTGTACCCCATTTAATCTTTCATTCTTAAAAGTGCCAAATAATGGTTCAAAACCACAGGGATCCCACGCGTAGTATCTCAATGTATTAAAATTAAATATTTTATGAGATTTGACTTCTTATTTCCATGCCTGTTAGCGTTAATGAATCTTTTATCTTGCACTTGTTGTCTTTTCATCTCCTTATACGTGTAAAAGTTGTTCACTTAGCACGAAGTAATTGAAACACAAGCCGTTTATTGATGCTAGATTCACGTTTCAAAGCTCAAAACGTCTTAGTCACTGACGGGAATCGAACCCGCAACCCTCTGATTTAACCACATATTGAAAGACAATGTTTAACTTATTTAGCTTAGTCTAAACTGCGACACAATACGTTAGATTTGTTATTGGACAATTTTTATCTGTCTTGTTCTTTCTGTAGGTTGTAGAACAAAGAAAAAGACCAGTTGAGCCACAAGTGAAACTCGAGGTTGTTGTTGCTATATATGATTTTGATGGTGTGGAACCAGGTGATCTGTCTTTGAGAAAGGTTTGTAACACCACCACATCTACAGAATGCAATGCAAAGTTGTTAATGAACCCTTCTTAAACTTCTTTTAGACTTGAGTACAACTATGAATAACAGTCAAGTAGCGTACTATATCTATCGCAAATCCTGCAATCTGATTGGATAGTGAACAGTGTTTGGAGCAAAAAATAGAATCTGACTAAAGAAAAATTAGCATATAGCAGCATCTATTACCATAAGTTGGATAACAAATACCTGCTAGATAACTAAGACCATACGTTTGTTTCTTTGAGTCCAGCAACTTAGCTTTACACGCGTTGTTGACAATAGACTGAAATATAGCTATTCACTGTTCTAAAATCCTTTGCTTGCCAAATGTTTGCTTGGGATCAAGGCTAAAATAAAAAAAACAGAAACAGTGTTTACTTAGACTCTGAGCATTGCACACCTAGCAATCTATATTTATAAAGGGTACGTTCCTCTTGTTATCTTACAGAATGTGAAATGAACTGCTGTAGTAGTTTTTGTGACAAATCTAGACTATCATGAAGAAACATGCTTCGCTTTAAACTTCATATTGATTATAGGGTTCAACATACCAACAACTAAAACTTGAATATACTCGAAGTACAATCATTTTTGTGTACCGGTTTTGTAAACAGGGCCAAACATTCACTGTCATTGACAAGAAAGGAGAACATTGGTGGATTGCAAAGAACGAGTGTGGGTAAGCAGATAAACTGAATAAACTGCCAGAAACAAAGTAATTGACATGTTCGATATTTTTTATACTTATTTTATCTTAGTTGCAAATTTAATGTTTTATTACAAGCTCAGAATACTACTAGTGTTGCACTTTTTACCAGAATTTTACTAGATCACCTTCTCTCCTTTACCTGCTTTGTATCTATATGTTTTAGTTTAGTGTGAAAACTGAGAAAGGAACGCGATTGTCGCTGCAGTCGTACTGTATTTGGGGTCTGCCAGAGAAGGTACTGTTCAATGCTTTATAGCGATGGAGACACGTGAAAGATGATCATTCGTTCAGGAAGAATGTATATAGATTCCATTTGAGCTGACGCTGTCACAAACGTCCCCTGTGCTTAGATGATGACCATCCATAGATACTAGTCTTCAACGTTCAGATAACACTTCTCTGGAAATTAAAGTAAATTTGATAACTAATTCATACTTTTTCATACTCACGCTTCCAGTCAATAGAATTGCTCCTCCATGCTCAGAAAACAGCCATTCATACTGGTCTGCAGTATTTATGGTGACACTTCCCAGGAATGTGAATTAGTTCACTGTACTCAAAGGATGACTCATTCATATTTATCTTTGGACGAATATAGTTTCACTTTGAGCTGACGCTTCTATTCAATGGACATAATTCTCTCTGCTCAGAAAATACCCATTCATGCTGTTGCTGGTTTGGAATGTTTAAGATAACACTTGCCAGGAATGTGAGTTAGTCCACTATATTGGGAGGATGATTCACTCATTTATCTTTGGTCTAGTGTAGTTTTGGGTGAACGCTTTCAGTGATATTAATTTATTTAGAAATCGAATATTTATAGTTTTAAGAGAATGACACTTCATTGTGATCAGAGGTGGAAAGGAGCTTAATGCTTTCAGTAAAGCTAGTTGGTCTTTTGTGCTTTAGAAGATAACCATTCCCCGGGAAATAAGTCCACTGTACTAACAGGATGAGTCTTTCATACTTATCTGTAGTGGAATGCAGTTTCAATTTGAGAATTGGCGCTTTCAGTAAAGTAATTGTTCTTCTGTGTTTAGAAAGTGATCACTCATTAATATTGATTAGAGTCTCACGATGAACACTCATTCTGATCTTTGGTGGAGTGTAGTTTCCATTTTAATTGACGATTTCAATTAAGCAAAATTGTCTTCTGTGTTTAGAAAGTGACCATTTATATCTCTCTGCAATATCTAAGATAGCACTTCTCAGGTACTTTCATTAGTTATAACTGTATTTAGAAAATGGCTATTCATGGTCATCCATTCTGATCTGTGATGGAATACAGTTTCCGTTTAAATTGACGTTTTCTAGTAAGGTGAATTAGTGTTTGTGAATAAGTGATCATCCGTATTCTGTGGTGTTAAGAATGACGCTTCCCAGATAAAGGACTGTTCCACTGTGCTTAGGTGTGACGCATTCATATAGATCTGTTTTGGGTCGTAGCCCGAATTCGATATATAGAGGATATATTACATTGCCGCGTGGGATTACGAACTTTATCTTCGAGTACTGAAAGTATCTCTCACAAAAGAGCGAAGCAAACGAGTGAGAAATACTTTCAGCACGAGAAAATAAAACTTGTATTCCCAAGCGGCTATGTTCCGTTTATGTTATAGGTACTGATAAAATTTCTACATAAAACACAACTTTTTTTAAAAGAACTGGCCGCGTGCTTCAGCGTGAAGCCCTCTTGTAATTGGCTAAACAGATTTGTAATTATGGCGACACCAATATCTTTACACGTGAAAGATAAAAATAGTATCTTCACTACGCGCGGTGAAGATTTGATTTTTTAGTAAAAGTTAGTAACTATAAAATAAGAAATTATTCCAACATGTGTTAACTGGTTTACCAATTTTGACGGGATTTCTTCGATATTTATCTTTAGTGGAATACAGCTTCCACAAGCTGGCTTAAACTGGTCGATGACTGGTTGGAACTAAAAGGCCTAGTGACACAAATGCTTTTGTGACAGTTTATTGATTATCTTAATGCTCTTCAATTGTTAGGTGTCAGATAACCTTTGTTTTGTCTTCTCAATCTTAACAGAGATAAAGGATACATTCCAAGCAACTATGTCAGAAGGGAAGGACTCGAGAGTGAGAGGTAAATTTTTCTTAATGTTTTTTGGATACTCTCTTTCATTGTAATGTCAGTACTTTTAACATGTTATCACTATCTTGATTGCTTGTCCATAATCATTAATGAGTTTAAGTTGCAGCAAAAACCATCGATAACATTGTGATGGCACTAGTATAAGTTAAACAAGTGCTTCAGCTGTTTCATACGACATTGTAAAAGTCCTGCAACTCTACAGAGTGACCTTAATGAAAGAGAAGGCGACCTACTCGTTTGTCTTTTCATCGTCGTTAACACCATCGTTATCATCATCATCACCATCACCATCGTCATCATCATCACCATCGTCACCATCATCACCATCATCATCACCATCATCATCATCATCATCATCGCCATTATCATCATCATCATCATCACCATCACCATCATCATCACCATCACCATCATCACCATCACCATTATCATCATCATCATCATCATCACCATCATCATCACCATCGCCATCGACATCGTCATCATCATCATCACCATCATCATCATCAGCATCTCACCATCACCATTATCATCATCACCATCATCATCATCATCACCATATCACCATCATCATCGCCATCATCATCACCATCACCATCATCATCATCTTCATCATCATCACCACCATCATCATCATCATCACCACCATCATCATCATCATCAATATAACCCTCATCATCACCCTCATCACCATCATCATCATCATCATCATCATCAACATTATCATCATCCAAACTATCGTTAAAATGTGATTAACTTTACTTTTTTTAACAGTTGGTTTCATCCCGAAATGTCAAGGCAAATGGCTGAAGACATTCTAAAAAGAGAGGTGAGAGATATAATCTATGATCAAAGACTAAAGATAAACTTCACTTTTGGTAACTCTTTAAAACCCGACCCTCAAAATAATGTTTGTTTTCGAAATATTGACTTTAAAGCTCTGTAAATTTGTGTGGTACCCTTAAATAGTTGTAAACATAACCCAACCAGTAGTTTTGTCTTTGGTTAGGGTGCATCAAAATTAGTGAGTAGACGGTGATGATAGTGGTTTGGTCCGAATTTATTGTAGAAAACAAACAATGTCAATTCGGTTGTAACTTTTTTAACGTGAATGAAAACAATGTTTTGTATATGCTAGTAAAGATTTTACAAACGGCATGAGAAATATGTTATTGTTAACATTGATTTAGTGCATCTTTATCTACGGAACCCAGTTTTCCACGAAAGAATGAATTTTCAGTTACAACGAACTTGTTGTCGTCTTGATGATCCTTCAAGGTTTTGCCAAATCTTCCTCCCGCTTGTTAATCAAGTTAAGGGAAGCTTTCGTGCCATCGATTGCTTCCTTTACTGGTGTAAGACATCCAGCCAAAAGTACTTAACATTCCTTGACTAGGAGTGCCTCCAATGATTTCATTGTAACAGACATAATCGCAGACACTCCAATACAACTTATAAACTAACAAAGTAGTCTCTTTTAAACTCATGGTTGTTTCAGGTAGTAAGCACCCAGTTGAATTTAATTGATGAAATATTTTTTCTTGATTTTCTTGCAATTAAACAATTCTTGATGAACAGGCGCTTGTTGTTGTTGATGTAATTGTTGCCTCGGACGTACCAGCCATTAAGAGGGTGTATTTACTATTTGTGTGAAATAGGGGTTAGCTAATTATGATCTTCTGAGGGCTTTGTTTTTATCTTTTGTTGTATAAGACACCTATTGATTGGTGTCCTCATGTTTATTAACATTTGTTTGCTCTGTAACAGAGCAAAGAAGGCTGCTTCCTTGTTAGGAATTCAAGTCGGGAGGGAATGTACACTCTATCTTTGCTGTGAGTATTGTTACAAGATACCTTGCTGCAAATCTTAGGAAGAACTATTATCTCTCTCATTGATATTCACTTTTCCTTGCAAACTTTAAGGAAAACTGGACAAAGTACTGAAATAACCTGTAAAGTTTTCCCTTGAACTTGGCAAACTTTTCTTAGGGTTGGAAAATTGTGTAAATTTGTTTTTGGTTATGAAAAAGTTGGTTTTGGTTAAAAAGATCCATACACATATACATTAAAACAAATTTCTCAAGAACAGGGATGACTTTGTTTTAAATCAGTAATTTTAGTGTCTTTGTTTGTAAGAGAAATTTTGCAGTTACCGTTTTTAACCGCCCATTGTTTTTTTAATTACTAAACACTTTTGCGTAATTATACATTGTTACTTATTTGGTTCCCGGCAGGCAAAGAAGAGCGTATGAAATATAATGTTAAATGGGAAATAGCTAAGAAACTCTGAGAAGTGAAAACAAGTAGCAATGGATGAAAAACAATTCTTGAGGCTACGCATCTTCACTTTAACCAAACAGTGAATCAATGCAGTTTTGTTTTCTCAGTAAAACATGCTATCAGGCGAAGCGTTGCAATTTTATCAACCAGTGTACAATCATGCGAATTCCGAATGCGCAGCTGGAAACTCCGAAGACATATCGATTTGATATATACTAACCAAAGATCAGAGTCCAAGAAAAGTGACGTACACTGATTCGGTAAACACCAAAATTTTCTTTTCCCATCTTTTAAAATGTTTTTTAGTTTTTGGTGCAATATAAAACAATGTTTATGAAAAGTATTGAAAATTATAATCTGAAGCAAGGGAAATGCGCATATTGAGGAAGAGCTTGGCTTACATTTGCTTCTTTTTTGATATACGATAGCTCTTGAACTGTTTCCAAGGGTTTATTCAGCCTTTAGTGCTCAACTGCTTTGGTTTTTTTTTCATTTTAGGCACGGTGATTTAATTAGACACTACCACATTAAAACTGATCTAACCAAACAATACCTGATATCTGACCGGCACCGATTTGCAACAGTTCCTGATCTTATCCACTACCACCAACACAACAGCGGAGGTAAGAATTAAGTAGGGTGGGAAGGGGGAGAGAGGGAGGAGGAAAGGGGAGGAGGAAGAGGAGGAAGAGGAGGAAATGAGGATGAAGGGGAAGAGAGGGAGGTGGAAGGGGGGAAAAGAGGGAGTGGGAAGGGGGAGAACGGTGGAGAAGAGGAAGAGAAGGAAGGGAGAAAAGGAAGAGACGAGGAAAGGGGAGGAGAGGGAGAAGAAAGAGAGAGGGTAGGGACAGAAGATAGGGATGTGGAGGGGGAGGGATGGGGGAGAAGAGAGAAAGGGAAAAGAGAGGGACAGGAAGAGGGAGGTTGGGGGAGAAGAGAGTGGGAAGGAAGGGAGAAAAGGAAGGGAGGAAGAAAGGGGAGGAGAGAAAGAGGAAAGCGGGGATAGTGAGAGGATGCAGGAAAAGAGAGGAAGGCCGAAGGGGGAAGATTGGGGAGAAGAGAGAGAGAATGAAGGAGAAGTGAGGGAAGAGGAAGGGGGAAGTGAGGGAGTTGGAAGGGGGGAGAAGAGGAAGGGGAAGGGAGGGAAAGAGGAGAGATAAAGTGGGGGAAGGGGGAGAAGAGAGGGGGAAGGAGGAGGGGTAGAAGGAGGAGGGAGGAGAGGAAGGGGAAATTCGCATAGAATCAATAGGCCTTGAGTTTTGGGCAGGGAGTTATGCATTGCTCTGGTTTGTCATAATAATTATGTAATAATAGCTTGTTTTGCGTGGCTAGTTGTGATTTTAACAACTATCTGCAGCAGTGTTTATTACTATCGTTTAGTCTCATATCAAAGAAATTGTTATAATAGTTAAAGTTAGACCAATTATTTACTCACAGGGCTTGTAACAAGGCTACGAAATCCGCCTTCATTTGGCAAAGCACCTTCAACTGCAGGATTTGGCCATGGTACGCTTTACAGTAGTAACCAAGCAATTAATAAGTTTATTTAAACAGGTATCTCCAAGGGGTGTGCAAGTTCTTGTCTAAAGGCACACGTGTATATTAAAGGAGAGACCACAGCACAGTGTCAACAACCTGCTCTAATCGATCGGTGTGGGGGCTCTTTTAAGTTCCCCGCTAGAAGACGAGAGACTAGACCAACGGCTTTGCGTTTCTGTCGACGGAGAGTGCGGCGAACAAATGCCGCACAAATTTTCAACCCTTGGCAAAGCAGGAAATGGAAAGGGGGCCTCATGCTCAGCAGAGATAATACCAACTGAGCTAAGCAGGCACTAAACGGTGCCTGTTTCGTTTCTTTAAAGTGCAAAGGGATTGAAAAATTGTATTCTTTTGATAGACCTTGCTTAATGTCTTACTACGATTCTTCTTTTACCCGCTCTGAATCACTGTCTTGTTGTCTTTGGTGTCCTCAACGTTTCGAAACAAAAGTTTCCTCTTCCGCTAGTGAGTCTCCAGCTGAAGAGGGAGCTTTTTGTTCCGAAACCTTGAAGAAAAAGAAGGATTGTAGGGAGAAACTATGAGAATAACCGCCAGTGCCGACATACAGAATTTAGCAAGACATTGCTAAATGAGGAATGGCGGTTAAAACGCTTTGTCAAAATTGTTGGAACCATACATGACATCAGTTGAAAACATTAAATGTTAATATCTCGAGAACCACAAAAGATTTTGACAAAATGTTTTTACCGCTTTTCCTCATTTAGCAAGGTCTATCCACTGAAGTAATAAAATTTTTCACTTCATATGCGCTTTAAAAATCTGTAACACAGAATAACACAGAAGAAGACAAGGACATTGATGAAAAAAGGAGACGCTTATGCTTTCAAGTGTTTTTTTATTTACAGCCCAGATAAACAAGCAACACTTTTTTTGCTGATCTGGTTAAGAAGAGCAATGCACGCACGTTAGAGGTTTTCCTTATCTAATGTTACGTTTTTCTGTTGGTCGTTTAAGTTTGAAACTGAAACGGAAACCCTATGTTATGAGGCACAGCGTGATGTCATGACCATTTTTTCCTGTCTTCTTTTCAAGGCATTGTAAATATTTGAAATTGTAAAGCTGATGTATGTTTTGCACCGCAGATAAATGGGAGATCCAGAGGGGGGAAATCGCTTTAGGAAAGGAGCTTGGAGCTGGACAGTTTGGGGTGAGTGTTCCGGTATTGAAATGATAGTAATGATAAAAGGGAGATCTAGGGAGAGAGAAGAACGTTATGAGAAAGGCGTTTGGAGCTGAGCTGAACAGTTTGGAGTGAGTGCTCAAATACTGTAACGATGATAAATTGATGATAAAAGGAAGAACTAGAAAGAGGAGTTCGCCTTAGGAAAGGAGCTTTGAGCTGGACAATTTAGGGTGAGTGTTCCAGCGTTGCAACGCTAAGTTGATGATGAATGGGAGATCTAGAGAGAGGAGATTATCATGGAAAAGGAGATTGGATGTGGATAGATTGGGTAGAGTGTTCCAGCATTGCAACGATAAGTTGATGATGAATGGGAGATCTAGAGAGAAGAATAGGTTATGGGAGGAAAGGAGTTTGGAGCTGGACAATTTGGAGTGAGTGTCCAAAAGGAGATTGGATGTGGATAAATTGGGTAGAGTGTTCCAGCATTGTAACGATAAGTTGATGATGAATGGGGAGATCTAGAAGGAGGAGTAGGTTATGGGAGGAAAGGAGTTTGGAACTGGACAATTTGGAGTGAGTGTCCAAAAGGAGATTGGATCTGGATGAATTGGGTAGAGTGTTCAAGCATTGTAACGATAAACTGATGATGGATGGAGATCTAGAGAGAGGAGTAGGTCAGGGGAAAGAAGGTTGGAGCTGAACAACTTGGAGGGAGTGTCCAAAAGAAGATTGAATCTGGATAGATTGGGTAGAGTGTTCCGGCATTGTAACGATAAGTTGATAATGAATGGGAGATCTAGAAAGAGGAGTAGGTTATGGGAGGAAAGGAGATTGGATCTGGATAAATTGGGTAGAGTGTTCCACCATTGTAATTATAAGTTGCTGATAATTGGGAGATCTAGAGGGAGGAGTAGGTTATGAGAAAGGCGTTTGGAGCTGAGCTGAACAGTTTGGAGTGAGTGCTCAAATACTGTAACGATGATAAATTGATGATAAAAGGAAGAACTAGAAAGAGGAGTTCGCCTTAGGAAAGGAGCTTTGAGCTGGACAATTTAGGGTGAGTGTTCCAGCGTTGCAACGCTAAGTTGATGATGAATGGGAGATCTAGAGAGAGGAGATTATCATGGAAAAGGAGATTGGATGTGGATAGATTGGGTAGAGTGTTCCAGCATTGCAACGATAAGTTGATGATGAATGGGAGATCTAGAGAGAAGAATAGGTTATGGGAGGAAAGGAGTTTGGAGCTGGACAATTTGGAGTGAGTGTCCAAAAGGAGATTGGATGTGGATAAATTGGGTAGAGTGTTCCAGCATTGTAACGATAAGTTGATGATGAATGGGGAGATCTAGAAGGAGGAGTAGGTTATGGGAGGAAAGGAGTTTGGAACTGGACAATTTGGAGTGAGTGTCCAAAAGGAGATTGGATCTGGATGAATTGGGTAGAGTGTTCAAGCATTGTAACGATAAACTGATGATGGATGGAGATCTAGAGAGAGGAGTAGGTCAGGGGAAAGAAGGTTGGAGCTGAACAACTTGGAGGGAGTGTCCAAAAGAAGATTGAATCTGGATAGATTGGGTAGAGTGTTCCGGCATTGTAACGATAAGTTGATAATGAATGGGAGATCTAGAAAGAGGAGTAGGTTATGGGAGGAAAGGAGATTGGATCTGGATAAATTGGGTAGAGTGTTCCACCATTGTAATTATAAGTTGCTGATAATTGGGAGATCTAGAGGGAGGAGTAGGTTATGGGAAAGGAGTTTGGAGCTGGACAATTTGGAGTGAGTGTCCAAGCAATGCACAATTCTGTTGATATTGATTTTAAGACATGCAATGCAGTTTTGAATCTAAATTGTTTTTCTACTTTTTGAGCACCTTACCAGGTAGCCTTCATTTTTATTTGGCAATGGTTAGGTATGTTGAAGGTAGTGGTTGTGATGGTGACATCTTGTTGATCAATGATGATAACGCTGTTGGTGTTATTGATGGGATGATGGTGGTTGTCAGATGGTAATGTCGGTGACCATATGAAGATGATCGTGGTTGTGGTGATAGGATTATGGTGATAATTACCAAAGGAAGGTTGTGGTAATCCGAAAATACTGTTAGTGACCAGCTGGGGATGATTTTGGTGATGAAATGGGGCTGAATCAAAGCTGGTGGTGGTCAGACGATAAATGTGGTAATCATAAGTTGCTTTTAGGTTTCAGGTGATGATGATTTTGGTCAGCACCTGGTGTAGACTGCTATGATAATGGTGTTAGTGATGGTCTTGTTAATATTGACGAGATACTGACGAGCTGTGTTCCTGTTATTGCTATAGCAATATTTTATGTGTGTTTACAAACAAAGCTTTTCAAATCCAAACATTTTCGAGACATGAAACGAAGAACCTTTGTTTCAAACAAGCAAACAAAACAAGATTCGACTCATTGATAACAATGACTAAAACCCCCTTACTTTCAAAGATTAAAACAGTGATGATAAGAACCTAATTGTGTTCATACACCTCAGTGTGTCAAACTGGGTACCTGGAGAGGAACGATACAAGTTGCTGTTAAGATGATGAAAGAAGGAACAATGTCAGAAGATGACTTTATTGAAGAAGCTAAAGTGATGAAGTTAGTGCAATTAGTACATAAGTGATTTGTAGATGAACAGTTAATTACTTACTGTAGCTGGAGACTAATTAGCTAAGTTTAAAATCTTGCTGTTGTAACCGAGTTATGTTTCTGGGTAACTTTGGCTAAACTTAAATCGTTTAGTAGTGTTTTGTTGTTATAGATACTTCGTAGGCTATGATATATAATAAAAGGCTTAAATGTTTAAAAGTTTTGGAATTCAAAAGTTTGAAATATTAACGGTTTCGACGTTAAGTTATGCAAGTCAGATTAAACCTCAATGTTGTCTAAATATTCCTCGTTTTGATAAAGACAAAAGTTAAGTTCTTGATAAAAGGAAAATTAATTTTTACCATAATGTTATAATACTTCTTGTTATTAAGTCTGTTTTGAGGAAAACACCCAGAAACATCACCAGTCCAAATTTGGCTCAGATTTATCCAAAGGTAAAGGATTGGCAGCAGATTTCAAAAACCTGAAAATTTGCCTGTTTATGCAGTGACGTCATCAGTGACGTCATCTCGAGAACCATAAAAGATTTCGACAAAAGATTTTCACCCTCTGCCTCATTTAGCAAGGTCTATCAACTGAGATAACAAAACGTTTCATGTCATATAGGCATTTTGAACTTAAAACAACAATAGTTCATCACAGTGTATATGGAGGCTCTTTGCGTTTACTCGTACAACAACAATGCTAATAACTAAGTGTTCCTAAGGTGCAGTAATGAAAATATGAGAAACCCCTTATGTACTAAGACTATGATAAAGCAATCACTTTTGATGGGTACCGTAAACGCACTAATGAGTCCCCCCCTCCCTCCCCCGTCTATTGCCTCAAATTTTAGATAAGCTCCCCCTCCCCTCTAAAATAAAGTCGATGGAGCTTAAACACAAGGCGTCTTGTATCAAGAACACATTTTGTCAACAGTTATATCTGCTTAAGATTCTCAGAAGTGCTGGTTAGAACGCTATAGGAACAAAGAGGCACTAATTGCTATTACATGTGTTTGATAACCGGTCTTCTTCTTATGTTTCTGTCTTTGGCTATTGAAAATTTTTGAAGAAGCCCCCCCCCCCGCTCCTTTCTAATAAGCGCCCCGTCTGGAAGGTATAAAAACAAATAAGCCCCCCGCGAGCTTAGAGCGCTTACTTTGTTAGCGTTGACAGGGTTACATTCTATGTTCTTCTCTCCGCCAAATTAAATTGGCTCAACTTTCCTTCGTCCCGAGGTCGGTAAAACGAATGGCAACATTCTGGAAGTAGACAACACTATTGAGGGGAGTTCAC
The DNA here is from genome assembly GCA_026413305.1 of Hydrozoanthus tunicans. Lineage (NCBI taxonomy): Eukaryota > Metazoa > Cnidaria > Anthozoa > Zoantharia > Hydrozoanthidae > Hydrozoanthus > Hydrozoanthus tunicans. Next base: position 14,713 of record JAOBAT010066450.1, read on the forward strand.
TTTGAAAATTGGCCATTTAATTTTACTTTACTTCTTGCTCGATAATACTTTAATGCGTTCTTGTTTTTAACAGGTATTTTCAGCATCCTCATCTGGTTCAACTGTATGGAGTGTGTAGTGAAAAACCCATTTACATCGTCACAGAGTTTATGTCACAAGGTAGGTTTACCTGTATGAAGTTTGCAGTGAAAAAGGAGTTTACACTGTCGCGGAGTTTATATCGCAAAGTTTTGGATCAAGTTGGCACACTCCTGTGAGAATGCAGATGGAAGGCGTGTTTTATGCAACACAGCAAAATATAATACTTTTGCTGAGAGAAACAGGCAACCATATATTCGAACGTTCTGCCGGGTATCTATGCTTTTGGCTTAAATGAAACAGTTGCAAGTAATACATGTTTTATACTGAATATATAATAATGATAACGATTTTATTTCAGCTTTCCATATTAAGATGGCTCTTCATCTGAAATACACAATGTATACCGTACATAATTTAAGCTTACAAATCATTCAATAATGGTTTCTGTATAAAATTTTACATTTTAACTTACACATTTCTTTTAGATCTATTTTCTTAATGAAACGTTTTAGTTACGAGAGAGCTTATCTCAGTCCCGATACCCCCTGGATAGGGGAATGTAGCTCCCGGTCGTTGGGATTGGGAATGATAAAGCGGTATAAGAGGGGACTAGATACCTGAAATGAACAGTCATTTAATAGAAAACGACAATATAAGAAAATTAATATACCCAGCATGGATTCTTACAGGTTGCCTTCTTCACTATTTGAGAAAGCATCAATATCGACTGCAAACTCCCGAGCTAACAGAGATGATTCGCCAGGTGGCCTCTGCTATGGTTTACCTCGAGTCTCATAATTTCATTCACAGAGATCTGGTGAGTAGTATCAACGCACGAAACTGTCCCGACTGATAATTTTGCATGGTACCTGCGCTTGTCACTAATTACCAACCTATATTTTTCGAGCGCTCGTTGGGTCGTCTCCCCTAAAGGTACGATCAAAAACTTAAAGGGAATCTCTCAAAGTCACATCAGTATTTGGTTAAAACGTTGTCTGTTCCCTACTGTGTTAAAACAGCCGCACGAAAACTGAAAAATGCGAACTGAAAAGCAGAATTTTGCCTTTTTTTTCTTGACCGGAAGTGTTGCTCTGCTTCGATGATACGCGTGAACTATGACGTACACTGGAGAACTCAAGTGCACAAGTCTGAAAGGCCATGATTGCAGGCTTAACCCGCCTTTTGCAACCGCGGCCCAACACCGATGAACCATGATTGACAATAAAGGAAAGTATTTCGCAAGCACGTGTTGCAGTGCCGAATTCTCAGGTCCACATCACTTCCGACGATCGGACTTTCAATCTTTTTATCGTTGTTTATGGCGAACTGAATATCGCAAATACACTTCTTAAAATGCCTTTTTCGTGGTAAAAATTACATTTTCCAGTGAACATTAGAAGCACTTTCGAGACTCCCTTTAAGCAAGTCTATCTGTCCGCCGGTTAATAAACAATCTGAAGGTTAAAAAGAGTATGTATCAAAGATGCATACAGGCTCATGTTGAAAGCTCCGCTTGTTTTTGAAATTGTTATGAAGTTTGCAAGATCACTGTTTTCAACCTCTAACAATAAGACTATCGTGGTAACCAAATTTGATTTTGTTGAACTCGTCACAATGTAACAGTCATTACGTCAATGTGATGATACCAGACGCAAGAATTTAGGTAAAGGGAGTCGTGCTTTGTTTAGTGCTGTTAAGCAACAAATTCCAGAAAGCTAAAACAATACTCAACTTGAAATTCCTAACTCATTAGGAATATTACCATCCATATTGATCATATTCTATAACTCAGATACCTGGTTGAACTGCCGCCTAGTTAGTCTAGTTGGTAAGGCGCCAGTCTTTCGTGCGGGAGGCCCAGGTTCGATATTCGGTGCCAGACCTTCACTCGGGGTATTAAAATAACTGAGGAGCAGGTGGTCCACTTGCTCTAACATCTGCAAACGGTTAGACATTGCGCCTTAAGAAAAGATTTATCCTCCGGATAAGAACGTTAAAACGTAGGCCCTCGGAGTTCCATCGCAGACTTGTAAAATTTGCTGGGTTCCCCGACCACCAAAGAGTAATGAAGCTAAACAAACAGATAAATATTGTTGCCCATTTTGAGACGGAATTTATTTTCGAATAACAGCATTTTAGTATCTCGTACAACGCAGTGAGTTTTGTTTATCGAGTTTTGGTTTCAAGATGTTTATACTCCTAGGGATTCGGAGCTAAAATACATCTATTTAAACCCGCCTTTCAAATTTTCGAGATATATACAGCATCTTTTTGGCCTGCCAGCATCATCAAACAATAAAAAATAAACCGAAATGTTTTCACTTGCTATAATTAAATTGTAACTCGTTTGGTACTCGCGCGGTCTTGTAGACTGATGGAGGGGGCTTTTTTCAGAGTCTATCATCTTAGAGTTTGCGCCATAGAATTATATAAGTCCTTGAATCTTTGCACTCATTGTTTTGTAATTTGCTCACAGGCTGCAAGAAACTGTCTCGTAAGTGAAAACAATATTATCAAAGTAGCAGACTTCGGGCTAGCAAGGTTTGTATTACCTTCCCGCCTTTTGGGGTAATACCTGAGTCTAGAGAGAAAAAGTCTCGTTCTGACAGCAAGGACACCGCAGCAGATGCAGTTGGTCTAAAAGGTTTTTTTAGTCAAAATAATCAACTGGTATTGAACGGGAGTAGGAGAGGTAGTAGATTTACAAGGCAGAAGGGGATTTTGGAGAGGGAGGAAAATTAGGGAGAATGGGATGGATGGCTTTATTAAATATCACTTGGCAGCCTTCTCAGACTGAATTGCATGATCATTTACAACTGAAATAGATATAACTATATTTCAAAGCAAAAAAATTACAAATCGAAAATTATCTTTGTTCTTGTGGACCTATCGCCTTCACATTGTTGGCAGAAATGTACTGGAAAAACGCGTGGTATGAGCGATCGGGTTAGAAAACTGGCGATGGTTTCTGGTATTATATGAGCAATCGTTCTTGGGAGGTAAAAGGGGGTACAGCTCATGTTCTGGACTAGATACAATTGACTCAAAAAACTTGCTACATTGTTCAAAACGTCTGTCATTTAAGGAATTAATGTTAAACAATGAAAGGCTGTCACGATACGCGTTTTTGAATGCGTTCCAAGGCTGTAAATAAGTAATTAGGTAGTGGGTGATGGTACAGAGGGGCACAATATTCTACAACGGGCCTAATACAAGTTAGATAGAAACAAATCATATCTCGTGCTGGAACATTGGCGCGCTTAAGCAATATGAGAAAATGCTTCCGCTTGTTAGCCTTTCTGGTTACGTCTGCGATGTGGCAATTCCATTGAAGCGTGTTGGTTATAGCAACACCTCACACTTTAACACAGACCTGTGTAAGGGGATTTAAAAAAGTGAGGAGAATTAGCCGGCGGAAGGGGATGGGGGAGAGTGGAGAAAATTAGCTGGCGCAAGGGGATTGGGAAGAGTTAAGAGAATTAGCAGGCGCAGAGGATTGGGGAGAGTGAGGAGAATTAGCAGGCGCAAGGGGATTGGGAAAAGTTAAGAGAATTAGCAGGCGCAAGGGGATTGGGGAGAGTGAGGAGAAATAGCAGGCGCAGGGGGACCGGGGAGAGTGAGGAGAATTAGCAGGCGCAAGGGGATTGGGAAAAGTTAAGAGAATTAGCAGGCGCAAGGGGATTGGAAAAAGTTAAGAGAATTAGCAGGCGCAAGGGGATTGGGGAGAGTGAGGAGAATTAGCAGGCGCAAGGGGACCGGGGAGAGTGAGGAGAATTAGCAGACGCAAGGGAATTGGGGAGAGTCTGGAGCCTTTCTGCTTGCCGCGCAGCCTATACAGTAGGCACTGCGTTACCCTCTTTTGCGTGAGAACGGCGTTGTATTTCTGTAAAAACTGTTGGTTGCTGACAATAATATCCAAATTTTGTTGAACAAGGTTTGCTCTGTTTTAGGCTCTGATTAACCATTTGTATATTATGCTCCATTGCTCACAAACAAAGTCCTCAAGTCAAAGCCATGTTTTAACTTCAAGTACATTTACTGTAAGTTTAAGAAGCTGCCCTCGATTTTTTGTGAGAAATGGAGTGTAACTCACAAATGGCCTCCCTTTCCCCTTTTTGCAAGCTGTCTAATTAAAGTTCGGTAAGAAACTGTTGAGTAAGTAATTTGAACACCTCGTGTTGTTGCATTCCAGGTACGTTATCGATGATGAGTACACTGCGTCTGAGGGAACCAAGTTCCCTATCAAGTGGGCCGCGTTAGAAGTTATCTTGTACAGTAAATTCAGTAGCAAGTCAGACGTTTGGGCATACGGTAAGACTTTGCTAAAAGCTGACTCTTCGCCAGTACTGCTACTGTAAATACTATAACCTCTAAGTACTCTTGATTTTCGATGTTCCCCACGTTGAATTTTCTCTTAAATTATAAAACAGAAATGTTTCAACTAGAAAGAAATGAATGAGTGAACTGGGAAGAAATACATCAACTTACTTATTAAGATATCGTCCATTTTTAAGTTTTAACAGTTTGGCAATATCACAATTAGCACCTTTCTGTATTCCGTTGACCTCTCTAGTGTTTACTCGGATCGTTGCTTAATGATCTTTTGCTTTTTGTGTTTCTTGTTGAAGGGCTGTCAGGTTTGTTTAAAGCCATCTCTACCCACTGGAAAAAACATAATCTCAATAATGTGTTGTGTTTGTAGGAATCTTAGCCTGGGAAGTTTATTCAGGGGGTAAGCAGCCTTACCCTGCTTTTGGTAACACGGACGTTGTACAAAAGGTATGTGACGTCAAAGAGAGACTGGTGCCTGTTTTCGCATTGCTGCGTTTGTACAATATTATTGAGGAGTTTTGTTTTTCAGTCGAACAAAAAACCAGGGCCTGGTTCCTCAAAACCCCAAAACTTAACCTAGGGTTAGAAAAAGTGGCGGCGGCGCAGTGGCCGAGCGGTTAGCGTGTTCTTCTCGTAATCCTAAGGTCACAAGTTCGAGCCCCGGTCAGACCACTGTGTTGTGTTCTCGGACAAGATACTTTACATGACTTTGTTCGACTGAAAAACAAAACTCCTCTTGTTCTGGGACAAGATACTTTACATGACTTTGTTCCAGTCGACTCAGCTGTATAAATGAGTACTAGTTCTGCTGGGGTCTAACCTGCGATAGAATAGTGTCCCTTCCAGGGGGAGTCAAGCACTATCATCCGCTAAACACTACAGAAACCGGAGTTAAGCGCCGGCCAAATGGACCACTTAGGCTCGAGAAAGGATTTAGATTTAACTTTAACTTTTAACAAAACCTATTGGTTGTCATGGTATTTAACCCTTGGCTAGCACTAATTTGGTTTTGAGGAACCGGGCCAGAACTTTAAAAAATCTTGACACTTTACCGGACTTCGAAGTAGTTGGCTGGTATCCAGATGGTATAAGAAAGTTCGTTTGTTTTATAGTCTTCCAATACGACAACTTAACGCATATTTTATCGCATGTAGAGAAAAAAGCGAATATGTGGATAATGTTGTATTTTTATTTTTTATTTCGAAACCCGACTTTTTTTGCATATGTGTAGATTGAAATCAGACTAATTACCAAATACTGACTTTCGACCGCTCTATTTTCTTGAAGATAATGAATGGATATCGCTTAGACAAACCTAAAAAATGCCCCGAAAGCATATACTACAGAGTGCTGCAAGAGAGCTGGCACGAGGTGAGATGTTCTGCATGGGCAGTACTTGAATAAATTGTGTTGCCAAAATCTCGTAGTCCACCCTCCCATTTTTTTTGCAAAACACGTTGTAAACAAGACGAACACAAGTTTTGGCAACACAACGAGATGGCGTGATCTCTTCACACGCCCAGTATGACGAATGGCAAAAAACTGTACTCGTGTACTTGTAGTCGTTGTTGAATCTAAAAGTCTGTATAGCTATCGTAATGTAACAATGTGAAAAAATGGCGACAGATAAATTTAGCCAAAATTCCTTTTGCAAAAACAATTTAACAACACTCATAGAAATAAAACGCACAAGAGAGCTTTGAAGTTTTCCGATTAGCCTGTGTAGCAAGCGCAAGGGGAGAGGGAAACTGGAACGACCGGGTCCAGTTCCCCACGCGGCTCGGTCGCTTTCAGCTTCCCTCTCCCGTTGCGCTTGCTAAGCAAGCTAACTTACCCATAGTTCTTAGCGCACTCATCCGACCTGGTAAAGGGAACATGGCGACTGGTAATGAAGTCATGTAACTGTTGATATGGGTATTGTGTTTTATTGGCCATTTTTTTGGATTAAAGTTATGTAGTTGTCATTTGCATCACTTTACTATTATCGTAATTTACTCTCACTTGCATTCTTTCAATCATTGTCACTATCGTTAATACTACCATCATTGCTTCATTCATTCGCCTCACGCAGGCGATGATGAAACAGCTGAGCTCGTGGCATTCGCGAGGTAGAGAGATTAGCCAGTTCCTCTTAGTCAACTCGTTTGGCGCTGAAGCAAGTATCTGTTATGTTTGCCTTATAACCGCCTTAAGAAGCGAATTTTTCACAAAGCGTTTTCGCCCACTTGAGATGAACTGCCCGAACCCTGTCTCGCGAGGAAACGAGCTCAGCTGTTTTGTCTTGTGCGCAGGCTTAATAACCTTCGGTATTATCACTGAGTACCGTGATCAGTAAGGACTTAACCCGACGAGGACGGCAACACCAATTGCAATAGCTGGACATGGGAATTCGCCGTTCTGGCCACTTGCACGTCGTCGTCTGTTGATAGCTTACGTAACGAAAACGACAACGCCAACGACGGCGGCAAAAATATATGGTGAATACAATAATATAGCTGCACGCTGGAATGCACCGTGCTTGCCACCTGCATGTCGTCGTCTTGTTGATAGCTTACGTAACGAAAACGGTAGCACCGACGACGACGGCAAAAATTTACGGTGAATACAGTAGCTGCACGTTGGCAGCGTTACGTAAGATCCCTAGTTTCTGTTCTAATCAACTTCTTTTTTCAGGAAGGGGAATACCGGCCCACGTTCTCAACGATTCTCAACCGGCTTGAAGACGCAATAGGCGAAGATTATGACGTTACTGTTGAATAAAGACACGTTATGTTGCGTTAACAGTTTTGAGAGGGGCAAAGTTTTCACTGATGAGCAGGGCTCCAGTTTAGGAAAGATACGAACAATTTAGGTTTTGTTATCTGTCCCAAATATTTTCTGTAGTCAACTTTTCGTGAATATTGACGGCATTGTTATATCTACCATAACCTGCTTTGTCCCTAGCTACGTGGAAACCGAACAACCGAGCCAACGAGAAGACGGCTCAATAGATCCTCTTCAAAGTTCATTAAAACTCTTGAACTCAATAATGAACTTAAATAAGTCATTAGTGCGTAGCTTAGATGCCAAGGAAGTGGAAGCAGTGGACAGCTATTTCGCTCTCATTTGAGCTACTGTATTGCATAGCCGGACTGCTTATATGGGGGATACAGGGACCTGGGGTCCTTTTTCATTGGCCTGGTGTGTGGTGCAGTGCTGACGAGATGAGAGCGAATATCTGTCTACTACAGCAATTTCGTTGGCACATCAGCTGCGCATTCGTGGTTTGACTTCAGATTTTGGCGTCTTTGATATTTTAAGAAACTTTTTATCATTCTGGTGGCGTCATTTTCACGTATCCCCTGCTGATGAATATCACCTCAATGATGAATCTAGTTATCATCTCTTCCAAAGTACTCTATTTGATATAGCCACCAAATGTTGGCAATGTTGTTGTTAATAGAATTTGTATTTGAAGACTTAATACCAAAAATCGGAATAAATTTATCGTACTAGAAATTTGTTAATTTCAATTTTCTATACTATTAAAGTACTTATTTTTTTACGCCCAATAAAATGGAAAATAGTTAGGTTTTTCAAATGTTTAAATAATAATAAAGTCATTTTAGAAAACAAAAATGTATTTGAACTTGACGAAGTTTGGAAGGGGTTAGCCGTATATTGTTGTAATTTATTCTGACACCTTCATACTGACGTATGCCACAGGAACATTCACGTAAGCTACAGCTAAACCCTTTCTCAATCCTAAGTGGCTTTTAGGGACGGCGCTTATCTCCGGTTTCTATTTTGGGGATGGGAGTCCTTGCTCACCATAGAGTCTCCAGTATCTCATTGGTTAGAGCATCCGACTAGAGTACGAAGGGTCGTGGGTTCAAATCCCATCTGGGGCTCGGGTTTTTCCGAGTTTCTCCTTGTCTTTAATATCACGCAATTATTATTGGTCCATCGTTTGACGTCAAAAAAGTCGGGACTTTTGAAAGTGGTCGCTTAGAAGCCAGACTGTATCTTTTTTAAGGTTTTCTAACCCTCGAAATCCATAACTCTTCAATACTCTACAGAAACCAGCTAACAGATAACTTGTTGGGTAGGAGATGGGAAGAGCGTTCAGCTTTTTGTCCTTTTTGTCAGCACTGTTCCCAAACCCCCAGCCTCCCCCCC
>JAOBAT010066461.1:0-23283 GCA_026413305.1 Hydrozoanthus tunicans
ATTTTGAAATTTTTGAGATGTGACAAATTGTGACATGCCATAAAACATGAATCCATTCTCTGTGCTAATACTGATAATATATCATTAAAGTCTCTAGCATTATTGATTGTTTTGTGGTTATTAAATGTGGTAATTATCTTCGACGCCAATCAACAGTCGAATATATGTATTGCGACGGCGCGTATTGCATTTCACGATAGTGTTTCATTTCACGACAGTACAGGGAGCATGCCCTTTGACTTCCCGGGGCAACTAGCATTTTTGGCACAGTTTTGACGAACTATCATATCCCCCCAAAACGCGACAGGCATGCAGGGTTGTTGTTCACAGTGCGCTTCAAAGTTAAGATCGTTTTCCTTTTTCAGGGAGGGGCTGATTAAAGGCACCTCACAGTTGGACCGAGCACTTGCGACTCTTCAGCATTGCTCATCATGTGTAACCACCGCGTCCAGCTTCCCGTAACGGAGGAGTTCCGCTGAGATGGATTGTTCCCGCAAGGATTTCCTAACCTTGTTCTTCAGGCAGTTGGAAGATATGACGAGAAGAGGAGAGAAACTTTAGAGTGCTAAAGCTGCACGGACCAAATGTGAAAAGACAATGCTGTAGTTTTAGATGGCCTCTCTCAAAGTCTTACCTCGTTGGCTGAGAATAAAGCTATCGCTAAGTTGGTTGTATCTTATCTGACGTTGACACTCAAGCAGAAATCAATGTTCAACTCGAATGCCATTCACGGGGAACGATCCGTCACGATGACAGGTGTCCATTTTGGATCATTCTTTGTATTTACATGTATAGCCTCGTCCAGGTGTCGAGGCTAGCCACTGTAAGCAAAGGACTTGACCCGAAATGGCCCCCGCATGAGATGCATCCATGGTCAGGCGAAAGGCTGATTGGTCCTGGAAGAGAAAAAACTTGAAGGGGGGGTGGGGGGGGGGGTAGGCACAGTGGAAATTGTAGTGTTTCGTTATAAAATATGAAATCCCTATTCAAAAGTTACTGTTGTTTGCCAGAAAATTATTAGGAGGCCTGCCCCCCCTGCCCCAATAAAAAATTGATGAAGCAGTGCTCTCCCCCCCCCCCCGTTTTCGCCGCCCATAAGGTTTTTTTGTAATTTCCCTTGCAGTTTCTCATCCAAAATAAGTTTCGTCCAACGTGAGTTTGTAAATTCGTGTAAATTTAAGTCCGAAGGGTCAAAGGAAAAATTGCTCGTGTAAACGCGGCCTTTGAACTGGTGTTCTTTGGAGTTTAGGAAATGAATCTTGCAGAAAAGCCAAACAGTTGTGTGATAATAGATCGAAACAATTTAGTTTATAATTCGATGATCTTTCGTAGACTGTTTGACGACATTGTTTAGTTATTCATATATGAATATTATATTGTTATTAACAGACATTTTGCGGCCAGTTTGTTTTACACTTTAAACAGCCTCGTTAGTTAATAAAATAAATATGCATAAATATCTTTTAACCTAGAAGTATTCGATCGGCTCTTGATAATAAATCCTTCTTGAGCCTGTGTGGCCCATCAGGTAAAATTAAAAGCTAAATCCTTTCTCGAACCTACTGGCCCGTTAGGCCGGCGCTTATCTCCGGTTTCCGTAGTGTTAAGCGAATGAGAGTCTTTGACTCCCCCTGGACAGGACACTAATCGATAACAGATTAGCCCTCAGCAGAACTGGGACCCATTTCTACAGCTGAGTCGACTGGAACAAAGTCAGGTAAACTGTCTTGTTCAAGGACACAACACAGTGGTCTGACCGGGGCTCGAACTCGCGACCCTAGGATTACGAGTCGAACATGCTAACCGCTCGGCTACTTCGCCGCCGACGTGGCTCATCAGGCTGATTCTTATTCCCAGTTCTCATTGTGCTTAGCTGGCCGGAGGGTTTTAAAACTCCCCCAGGGACAAGACACCGATTTCTCGTGAGAGGTACTTAACATTCGAAGCTCTCATTTAGCGCAAAAACTACTCTGCCATTTAAAATTTAACGTATTCAGAAACTCTCGGGCCCAAAAAAATATTTTAATGGTTCAGTACAGGCTTAGCTCTTTCTGAGCCGTGAGACCTTTTAACTGGTATTCTCCTTACTAGCGCGTATGTGCAACACATCGGACAATCCAGAACTCGATCGTTAAATATTGAGTTGGCGAGTCATATTATTTAACAACTTGTCACCGAAGACGACGGCATTGGGTACAAGCGATACTTTAATTGGAAGGGGGAGGGGGAGGAGATCGAAAGTTTACGGTACTTTTACATAACTTGGTTTACAAAAAGGTCAAAGTTATGTGGCAAAGGCCATCTGAAAAGGGTCTTGAAATTACTAACAGATGATCAACAACTGCAACTGTAAGTCTCGTGTTTATTGCCTCGGAAAGCTGTTCTGACTTTAGATCGTTATTTATTCTACACTTGGTATCAGAAATGCGTTGGACTACAGTTTGTTGCAGTTTTACTTGTGGGCCAGCGAACTTTGAACAGCAACTTGAAAAGACTTGTTTGATTCCCTGCCTATAGTTCGAACAAAAGACGAAATATATCACAGGGTTTACGGCAAAATAAAGACTACGAAATGGAATAATGATTTTGTGTAGCTTTATCCAGGTGCACTTGATCGAAAGCGGTGCATCTGAAAGTACAAGAATCGCGTCTAAAACTGTATTAAACCCAATCTTTATCGTTTGCTAGCTTGCAAACGATAAAGAGATACAGTACCAAGATTAGTAGGGCAGGTAGAAAGATGGTAAGCGCATAAAAACTATAGCACCAGGTTGATTCCAGTTCGAAGGTCATATTTGGGAAACATTTATGATTGTTTTGAGATTTTGGGTAATACGTCAAACAGTAAAAACATGGAGACACTGAAATGGGTATCAACCACGTATAGAGAAGAAACACTATGCGAGTTTTAAACTTTGAAGTCTGGCTCCTAAGGGAAATGCTACTGCATACAGTCTGTGGACGGTGATTACTAGGAGACACTGCATTGATACACCTTATGAGATGAGTATAAAAAACCCGCCGATTTTGCACAGTGCATTACCAAGGTCAGGTGACAGTACAGGATTATCGTCGTCTGAAAACAAAGCGTCGGCTAGCCTTAAAACGGGAACAAAAAGGTCTGACACTGCCATGTTAACTGTGAAATAGTCTGTGGCGGATCGCAGTGTTTTGTTCTTAAAAACAGTCAAGACGATGATGCAGTTCCCGGTGAAGGATGCGACGCAGAAGACGGCTCATAAATACAGCTGATAATCATCCATATTGTTTCTATCAATGTCGCAGATATTTCCAGTTGTGTTCATTTCTATGTCAAATGAGCCTCGCGGCCTCTTAACTCTTCTTCTGACCAAGCAATGAGTTGTTCTGTATTTGGAGTACCGCTGTTATATGCTGTCTTGAAGTTGAAATATCAGCAAAAGCGATGAATTCAGCATGAACCTTGATAGGTCTACGAAAAGGATAGGTGAGAACCAGAATTCTATTAACAAGAAATGAAATTGAAAAAATTGCATGCATGTGTGCTTGTACTCTTAAATTGGAAACTGATCAGAAGATTCAGTTCTGGCTCCAAAAACTCAAATTTTGGCTGACCTAACCTGACACATTAAAGAATAGCTAGAATAAGATCCAAATCGAATTTCATTCGCTGACCTACAGAATCTGCAAATTTTACATCACTCAATCAAGAATCCTTGCCTCAGCTCATTTCCCAGTTACTGACCAGAACAGTTCGAAAAAAACTATAAATCATGCGTTTCCGGCCCTGTTAGCAAAACTCTATGCAGTGTTGCACAAAATCGCAGTTCTGTCAGCTGCGGCACTTTCAGTATTGTGATTCAAAAGTTTGACCCGATATCAATGTTCAACTCGAATGCCATTCACGAATCCATTGGGTTATTGAATTGACCGGGCGGCTTGTTTACAGTTAGAGGAACATTCTTGAGTCTTAGACGCGATTTTCCTTCTTAAATCATTTTTCGAAATGTAAGCACCTAAGTACCAAACTAAGGTTTTTCAAAATTAACAGCCGGTTAGGACAGTTCTTAGGTCAGGAACAATGACTGATGTTACACAAGGGTTCATTAACGTCTTTTTTTCTTCTTTTTTATATGACAAAGTCGAGTATTTTGTCTGTCACATAAAAAAAGAAGAAAAGACGTTAATGAACCCTTGTGTTACATCATTCTAACATTGTTTATAACTGATACTTAGAGTTCTCCCAACTAGACCACATACTTTTCATTGAAGAAGTTTGGGAGAATTTTATTTTTCATCTTCCGGCTGATAAGTTAACATTGTTTGACCAATTCTCATTTTCTCATTACCATTTAAGTCTTAATTTGTATGCATGCTTTATGTGAGGAGAAGTTGGATGTTGATAACTTACTGGAATTGAAAGGGTTAATCACTTTACAAGAAGATTTAATTTAAGGCTTAAACTCCCGAATGTATCGGTACTGGTGGTGTTGGCCGTTGTGTTAAGTTCAATTTTTGATTTCACTCAGTAATTATTAGATTTCATATCAATGTACACTTTCAATTTTTCTTATCTGTCGTCGGCCAGGCTTATTGCCAATGACAATAGACTGACGAAGAATATTTGAAAATACTCGTTTGATTCCCTGCCGAAAGGACGAACTAAAAATGAAATATATTATAGGATTAGCAGCGAAATAGAAACTTTGCAAGGGAGCAGAAATTATTGAGAGTATCTTTCGGAAAGTACACTCGGTTTTGATAGGTGAAAAAACGAGAACTCCATCTATCATTTCGAGGAGGCCAGTGGACAACAAAAATAACACAGTTATACTTAAGAACAATTTTGTTAACTGAATACTTTGCTGTCTTCTTTTCCTCTGCACTTGAGTTGGGAGTTTAGATTTCCATGGCCAGGCACTTTCCTTCTTGCCAATTTGATTATGATTAAGGGATAAAGCACCAACATCGTAAGGGCTGGTAAAAGGACTAAGAATATTTGTACAACAGCAAACCAAATTTAAAAATGTTTTGAGCTCTTGCGTCTAAAACACTTGCGGCTTGTTGGAAGGTAATCAACATAGTGATGCCATTTCCAATAAAGGATGCAATGCTGAATGCAACTCCCAAATACAGCTCGTAGTTCCTGGTAGTTGATATTTGTAACTCACATTTGCTTTCGGATCTGTTAAACTGTGTGCTTAAATTCACCATTGTTCCCGCTTGACTGTGCTATGTTTACAGCCGATACTATACTCGCCGATATTTTTCTCTGTTTGTGTCGGGTAAAATGCTAATATACCTGCACAAAAAGATAAAAAAACATTGGTTATTGTTTATACGGCTTAGCGTATACCAAGTGAAGCAGGAACGACAGTTCAAAGGCGAAACTTCATTATAAGTATTAGATACGCTAAGAAGAAAACCTGTAATCTGGCTGAGTCGGACGCTGCAGCGGATTTTTTTATTACACGCTTCTGTTTCATAAGAACCAGTAAACTATATTTTTCGCGCTTTGTGTCTCAAATTGTTTCTAAACTGTTCTTGATCATTTTTCGGTGTGGTTTAAATTGGAACAATCTAAGTCAAAGATGTTGCAATACATGAATGTACAGCATATTATTTGTAGCAATAATCGATTTAAGAAGAAACACTGCGAATCATTTTTTCTTCATTCCAGCTGTTTAATTGTTACTGAAAAGTTAGAAATAGAAGTTCTGTAAAATTGAAAAAAAAGTCAGCTATTGAACTGAGCCTCGGCGTGATCTTGAATTGTTCTTAAAATCTGACCAACTTGAGTCGTGTTTCTCTTGTAAAGTTGTTCTTACAAAAAAATAGCATGTAAAATCCCCCCCCCTCCCTCCCCCTAAAGAGGGCTCGTTTCTCTACTCTAGGAATCCTGTTTTACGCAACCGAAAGAGTACTTCAGTTAGCCGGGTATATAGCTGTCTAACTGTTATTCCTTCGGCCTCTGGATGGAATCGCCTTGAATATTTAAGCGCGTGGTTACTTGGACTGCTACGGTTTTGTCACAGTTCACTGCTTTCGACAGCACAAAATAAGAATGACTCAATTCTTGAAAATAGAGCGAGTTACAACCAAACAAAACCTAACGTGGCTCGCCCACCTTTATGGCAGGCGGAATTATGTCAGTTCTCTCACACTATCTTTGTTGCATCACATTTCTTTGTCCCAACGTTTCAATAACTCAGTTCTCTGTAAACGTCATAATTACATATTTCAGAGCTCCACATTCCTTACAGCTGTCAAAAAGGGCCTAGCTAATTCAAATAAATTTCATTGAATCAAATACTAAGGATATTTTTACCTGCCAGAATATGCCCGCTTAATGAGAGAACCGTGTTCATGATCAATTAAGTCTTCAGAACAGACAGTTCGGATCTGTTTTGCCGTTTCATTATAACTAGTGAAGCCGAATACTTTTGTTGAAATTGCTTGCTCAAAAGTTTAAAGGACGTTAAAGGTGTTTAACTCTGTGATTTATTCTAATAGAGGCTTTGCACGGTCACGTGAGTCTGAAAGTCCTTTGTTAAAAGTTTTTTGGCCGACGAAGTAGGAACAGCCGCTCGCACATTGACGGGTTAACGTCGAGTTTGCTTCGTTAATTACCGTTGATACTGTTTTTACAGTATGTAGAGCTCGCCTTCTTTTCAAGTAATAAAAACAGAAAGCAAATTAAACTAATAAGATACATAGAACAGGTACGAGATGGAGTCTTTGGTTCTTAATTATGATTTGGCGTGCCGGTTTGGCTGTTTTAAAATTTTAAAAAGACGAGGTTTTGCGTGGGATGATTCGCCGGCACTAAAACCGATTTGAAAGTACACGGTTTTTGGTTTATGTTGCTGGTCCTGGTAAGTACATACCAGTAACATGAACTACACACTGATGTTGTGCTTTCACAACAAAAACAAAAGGATATTTGAAATTTAAGCAGATGGTTTCACACACACACAAAAATCCTATACACAAGCATTAAGTAAAAAAATCATCCAGCAAACTGAAAATTCTTAACCCTCGTCACTACTTTCATTTGATGGTCCTTCCCTTAAATAAATATATCTTGTTTCAGGCTTCCGAAACCAATTTGGCATAATTTATACCCAATTCCTACCAACTAACCCAAACAAAGAATGAATAACAAAAACTTGGTTAAGAATGTCGCATATTTTTTCTTTTTCTTCATGACTGAATGAAACTTAAAAACCAAACTATTTGATCGATGATGCACTACTGGCATTAACAAAAAGGAAAAAAGGTTTCCCTTCAAGAATACACAAACGGCAAATACGTTTTGATTCTAGAGTAGTTCACGGCGAGTTTCCTTAATTTTCCTCGAAAGTTTGGGGAGAGTTTGCCACTATGAGCCGAGACTTTTAAAAAGAAGAGTCTAGGTACGAGCGGAAGTCAATAAGATGTAACCTAGCAACAAGCAAACATGGCTTCGAAACGATAACCATACCGACCGTCTCTCTCATAGTTCATCGATAAAGTGATTTTCAATTATGGCTTTAGTTGACAAATTTTTATCCTTATAACTGGACCAAATGTCAGGTAATGGAAATAAATTGGTTTCATTTGAGAAAAAGGAAGAGGTAACAAATAAACAGTCCCAGAACTTTAAAGCAGAAAACAAGAGTGAAGGGAAATGGTTAGCCATTGCCGAGCCAGAAGCAAGGTCGAGTTCGACAAGTAGCGAAGATGAATCAGGGGATGTGGAGAAACTAGAAAAAGAAAACACGGTGCTTTCACTTGAAATTGTAAAGGAACAGAGAAGAAGAAAGAAAACGATAGTTAGTTCGTTTCGTTTGGCAGAGCTTATACCAACTTCAAATACACCGTTCACAAGTTATCGGCGGAAATCAACAAGTGTTTTGAATGCAGAAGTTGTCGTTGACGAGAAAGCTTCAGAACAGTAAGTAATTTTGAACTCTCGTTTAATTATATTATATTTATTCAGGAGTACAGCTGCAACTTAATTGTAGTTTACAAGAAACTGGATATTGTGCTGTTGTATGGCTATAAAACTTACGGCAGGTTTTCGCAAAATAGTATTCAAGATTTTGGTACATGAGCTTTTAAAACTTGAGTTTCGACCAGTGTGGTCAAGAAATGATATCATTATGTGGTTTGTGTCTGTCAAATTCTGGGTACAAACTGAGTTTTGGAGCTGGTATGAACGAAACACGAAAGAAACTTGCAATCTTTTGTAAGAATGATTGACAGATGTTTATTGATAGTCAGACATTCACTCATTATTGGTTTAACTTTTTAGAAAGCGTTATAGGGGGCCATCATAAAAACATTAGATTTGATACGACGGAGAGCTTTACTTTTCTTAAAGTTTAACCTTTAACATTAATCTGTCTGTTTTTATTAAATTTTAACTTTGGTTATTTATTTCTCCAGTTACAGGGAGGGCTCTAAATTGGCAGACAGCGAGAACCATGTGCGTGCCATAACAACATTTAACAAAGCTATTTCCCTGAAACCAGAAGTGGTCGGTTATTACACTGCAAGGGCCGAGTCTTTCCTTCAGCTTTGTGATTTCCAGTCAGCAATTTTGAACTACAAAAAAGCTTGCATCCTAGATCCAGAAAATGATAATTATTATTCAAGATTAGCATTTATTTACTTTTTTCAAGGACAGTGCTTATTTGATTTAAAATTATACAATGAGGCTTTAGAATCATTTTCAAGAGCAGCAGAAATGAAGCCAGAAGTTATCGGATACCACACTAGAAGGTACATGTGTTTGCTTGTTCATAATTATACAATTAAACCTTTAGGTTGGGGTTTGGATAATTTGGGGGAAGAATTCTGATGCACCTATAAAAGACAGGGCACTTATGAAACCCTAAATTGTGATAAAATAGGCATGGCTTTACTAAGGTTCCAGCATTTGTTTTCCAGTTACTAAGCATTTTCCATACAGTTTTGTTGTATCCACTCACAAAGTTTTAATTTTTCCTAACATTACAAGGATAGGGAAGGCAAAAAAAGTAACTATAAGTAATGCAAAGTTATGTCAAAGTTCTGCCCTCAACCATCTGTGGGGGAGGGGGTATCTGGGGTTAAAAGGGTAGGGATAACCATTGGAAAAGTTGGTCCCAAAATACCATAAAAAATAAATGCATAACAATTTTCCACCTTAAAAAGTACCTCTCAGTTTAACAGTTACCCTAAAAAATTTGAATTGAAAATTGACATTTTACTCTGGATAAGCTTGTGGGTTTGCACTAAGTCCCCCTGTGTTGCGCTGATCATGATATGCAGTGAATAAAAGTGTGTGTGTAATAGGACGTTCACCAAAGGACTTTTGTCCTAACTTCTTACTCAATACACACCACTGCTCACAGTTCCTTTGTTTTAGTAATTTTGTGTACTGAGTAAGCAAGCTGTCTAATAGCTTTGGGTTATTGAGCCCTAAAAAATACCAAGCTCTTGGCTTAATGCAGATTTCCTTTAAGGACCCCTAAAAACAGTGGACTGATTATTTTAACCCCTAAAAACATAGGCAGGATCACACCAACCACCCCAAAATAGGGAGTTAACCCCTCTCCTCCCCTGGGAACCACCCCCTGCCCAACCTAATGTAACAGTGTTTATCTGTAAATTCCAAAGTCCAAGAAATATGCTCCTTCTCAGACTCTGACTCAAAAGTCTTCCCACTGGATGATAATCATTTCTGGGATTTAGCTGGGATGGGGTTGGAAAGCTTTAGTTTAGAGCTCTTATTTTTTGTGTATATTTCAGATATTTTGCAAACCATAGCTTTATTTGAGAAAAAATAAATATTTTCCAGTAGATTATTTATCTTGCTATGGTTTGGAACATTTAAAAGTGCTAAACATTGAAACTAAGCCACTAAGTCTTTTTTATAAGTATAGTTTGTTATTTCTGACCTCATACAGTTATACTTTATGGGGAAAAGTAACTTAAATTTGGAAACTGTTTTCCATTTTGTCAATTTATCAGCCATGACATATATATTTCGTTAATGAATAACAATAATAAATTGGTAGTGAGGTCTTTAATACTGTGGAATTTCAGGTTAGTGCTGGCTAGGTGAATGGACCAAGTGTATAGCAAATAAAATTAATAAGCTGTTTATTAAATATTTTTTCAAATTTGGGTTAGCCTGTGCAGCAGTGCATTAGGGTCGGGACTGGGGCAGAGGCCCAGGCCCTCCTTAACATAGGCTGCTACACAGGGTTATTCAGGTAGAAATAGAAAATGAAGCCAAAGATGTTGAGCAACAAAAAGAAAGAGTTTGTCAATTGCCCATTGTGGTTATAGGATAATCCTTCAGCAACCAATCAAATTGCAGGATTCTAACTAGCAATAATATGATTCCTTTCGGATTGCAATCACATTGACTTACAAGTTTGACTTCACAGTGTTGCATGCTTAGCTGCTCTTCAGCGGCATGGAGAATGTCTTGCTCTTGTTAACAAGAGGCTTGAGGAAGACACTTATAATCCTGATCTATTCATCATGAGGGCGCGACTTCATGAGCTCTTTAGAAATGTGAGTAAAAAGTATTGATCTCTTTGAAATGTCTTTAGTAAATTTGTCAAGTACTTTGTTTAGATAACAAGCTTGTTTGTATCTTTATAACCACAGTAGGTTGTTTTAGAAAACAAGCCTGAGATAATGCACACTCTGATTGGTTAAAGCTCTGGTTTTTATAACTGATTAGAAACCACGATCACAACATCACCTATAACACAAGAAAACAGTTAAATGATATTTTTCTGTGTGGACTTGAGAGGTTATTTTTTAAAAGGAATAAAACTGCAGCTTCGCTCGTGTTAAACTTTCTAGACAAATTAAGATTATAGAAGAACAAGCTATGAAATGACAGACACTCAAAAATGTTCTGCTACACAATAGTCAGTGGATTTGCATCATTCGTCTAGAAACAAGTGCTATGCTGTTTTTTTCCTTATTATATTCATGAAATCATCTGCAGGTTATAAGTATTTCAATAATTAAAAAAATAATGTAATGGAAATTTTAAAAAAGTTTTATTCTATAAAAGGACTGAACCACTGGTGACTCTCATTTCCAGACCTAGCCTGTATGAGCACAGGCTTACCACCCAGAAATGAGTTGTTGTATACTGTGTTCATTGGTTTCTGTTGATAAACTGGTGAATAAAAAAAAAGTTTTTTAAATGTAGTGTTGTCAATCTTAGTGGGGGTACTGGTTTTTTTAGAAAAAAAACGGGAAAAAAAGAAGAATGCCTGAAATCAAGAGAGGAGAGAGATCAGGCCCTCCTCGCTTTTCTTTTCCCCCTTTACTTTCCTAAAACCCACCTCTAAGATTGACAACACTAGATTTTAAAATGTAATACTTTTTAATCACCAGTTTATCAACAGAAACCAATGAATACAGTATATTACAACAAGCCCCTTTAGGTGGTTAGCCTGTGGTATGAGAGTACGTATACTGCCTTGCAATATTCATTTGCACTTTGATTTGCACTGGTTGTTTTTGTCATTTCAATCTCAAAAAATGCAAGTTAATGAACTTCTATTTATTGTGTCTAAAGTTTAAAATAGAAACTTTGGTATTGTTGTTGAAGCTGGGTTAATTGGGATTTGTATAGCAATGTTAAGAATGTGACTCTTAATTGAAATGTTCTTTTTTGTTGTTCTAACAGACAACATTGTGCTACTATGATGTTAAAGATGCTCTTGTTCTGAATCCGGATAATGCAGAGGCAAAGTCGCTTATGTCAAACTTGGAGAAAAGAGCAAATGATGCCAAACATCAGGTATGAATACCTAAATGGGGGGGGGGGGGGAGATACTCCCCCCAGGATACCTAGCTGCCAAGTATAATTTTACAATATATTAACATATGAGTTGTCTGTTAATTATTACATTCATAAATTGTGATTTACACTTGCTGTAACATTATTTTATTTTTTACCTGCAGGCAATCCAAATGAACCTATTAGGAAAAATTAAAGAAGCTTTGACAAAAATTTCAATAGCAATAGAAACCAACCCTTCAATTGCTGAGTTCCATGTGTTCAGGTAATATAGCTTAATTGCCTTATAAACCTTATACATAAATGGCAGCAATTTGAATATTATTTTGTCTAAATTCAAACTAGTCCTACTAGCACTATTTTGGGTATAAGATGCCAACCTTCAAACTTTAAAATGCTGGAGTTTTTTTGGCTAAAATTTTCTTCGGATATGACCGATTTATATATACAACTGTTTGGACCATGTCACATATATAGTGTTGATTTATCTAAGAAAGCATGAGGTGCATGTTAATTAGTTTATGTTGTATTGTTTTCATGAGTTACGAACAAACGAACAGCATATTGTTGTTGTTGCATACTTTATATTTATCTAAATTTACTTTGAAAATGCAAAGTATTTCTGTAAAATGTGCAGAGTTGGCATCTCTACATATTCATTTGAAAGTTTATCACAAGAACGAGGCTAGTAGGGTCAACTCTCTAAGTCAATTCCGAACTGGCTGTAGCAGCTTCTTAGATAATTCTAACTGAGAAATGAAGTATAACACAGCACGGCACTCTTGGAAAGCAGGAATTTAATTTAGTCTTATATTTTAACTTATTACTAATACTTAAAGACAGAGTCTAGTTAGTAGTATGTAGTTTTTTCAATACATATATATATACATATTTTTGATGTTGTAAAATCCTGAAGAGTTTTAATAGTGTGTTTAAATAAGGATTCATTCATTCATTCAGTTCAGATAAAAGATTTGTTTAAATCCTTGCCATTTGCACTTGGGGTCTGTGGTTTGATTGACTGAGTTACAAAATTGAAAACCAAAGTGGCCTGAGACCCAAGCAGTTCCCTCCCACTCACTCTTTAGTTGCATATCTATTTACTATACTTAAAATATGCTACAGCAGGCTGTGTTTTGCGTAACATGTTTCTGTTTACTGATCCATTACTGATTCCTTGTAAACTAGGGGTGCTCTTCACAGAAGACACTTTGATTTCAATGCTGCCATTGATGATTATCTTATTGCCATGGACAAAGCAGACCACGATGACTTAAATCCAGCCTACAAAGAAGCTCAAAGGCAACTGCTGCTGTGTTACAACGATTTTGCTGTTGAGTGTTTTAGGTACGTACCAACTTCATTTGTATGTTTTATCACTTATATTAATCAAGTAAGCTATCTCAACAATTTACCTTTAAACTCCCAACCGATAGAGAATGGGGGAAAAGGGGGGGGACAAGGAGAGGAGCGGGAACCTAGGAAAAAGGGTACGGGAAGCAGGATATCGGAGAGCTGGATGCGGGATATCGGAGAGCGGGATGCGGGGTCTCAAAAGTTTGGAGTTGGAATATTTTGGAACATCGGCATACGGGAGAAACGTCAGAAAGGGCGGGAGATATAGTGCCATGCAGGATATAAGGATACGGGAGGCAGGATATAATGGTACAGGAGGAAGAAGGTTCTGTTAAGATAGAGAGCTGACCAGTTGACTATTTAAACACCGTGCTGGATTCGTCACAGCTGTCACCTTCTCCACGATTCATCACAAATCATTTGCTTAAGAGTTCGTGCTTGGGAGATAACATTTTATGACCGAATAGCTTAAATAGCATCATGGTATACTTCGTGTTTTATACATCTGCGACGGCTCGAATAAATGAGCAAAAACAAAGAAAAACGATCACAGAAAAGGAAGCGTGTTAACTGAAGAGATAATTCTTAAACGATACAGCATACATTTTAATGCGTCTGTTCAATTACACATCGTTCTTCACCAACAGAATCTAAAATTCGCGCCAAAACATGACACGTTTGTGTGGGTGCATAAGATTGGCGCCAAAATACAACACGTGGGTGGCGTGCATAAGCTTCGCGCCAAAATACAACACGCGTGTGTGTGTGCCAAAACACGACACGTGTGTGTGGCGTGCATAAGCTTCGCGCCAAAACACCACACGTGTGATGCGTGCACCGGTGGTGTATTTTGTTATCATTCCTTGAGGTATGATCGGTTTATATCCGATCAAGTTGTTGCTTTGACATATGATTGGTCAATGTTTTTTGAGACTTGACTGATTTATATGAGTTTCTAGCATCTTTTTTACAAGCAATAACAAACACTGATAAAAACTAATTTAATTATGAAAATCTTTATCTTTATAGCAAAGGCTACTATGAGGAGGCAGTAGTGTTGTTAAACAAAGCAGTTAAGGGGGAAAAGAAGGAGAAAGGACTGTACATTAACAGAGGAGGTTAGTTTTCATTGGGCGTGACCTTGTTTCAGTACTAGTGTCTCACAAAAACCTCGTTTTCTTTTGTTTTAGTGATTTTATGGTTCACATACAAGTGTTAGTTAAGCCTCTCAACTTTCAATCCTTCCGGGGGTCGGTAAATTGAGTACCAACATACATGGACCGCTTTGAAGCAGCTTCCTGAGGCGCCTATATATGCTTCTGGTCCGCTGGATGGGTAAACTGATCATTGTAAAGCGCCTTTTACCATTCTTAAGGGAAAAAGCATTATATAAATGCACCATTTTACTTTTATCTTTAAACGTAGTGCTAGATAAGTATGGCAGTTGATATGGGAAAGATGATTTTTAAACCAGCTGCGAGTACACACAAATTGCACTTCTAGAGTCACAATACAGAGAACGAGGCCTGTAAAACTACTTATTTCTTTATGTTAAGTTTCGAACACAACTAACATCTAACTTCTCCTTAGTAAACATAGAACATACAAAATATGACGTTTTTGGTTCAGATAAAATGAGATTTGATCAAACAAAGTGACTTGAATAGGTAAAAGAAAATTCTCCCAAATTTGTTCAAAGGAAAATAAGGCCTCTAGTTGGGAGAATTTACCCAATATGCCAACCATTTTTTAGTGGACGTCCAAGAAGATAAACATGCAGGTGGTTTTGTCAAAGAGTAAAACTTTTCGCATAAGACTAAGCAAACATTTCTTATAATATTTGATTATTTTCGCTGAAGAGGTTTAGCTCAGCACGTGTTCGTTTAATGTTATTCTTAAGAAGAAAGAGTTTGAAGAACAAGCCAACTGATTAGAGAGCCAGTAACAAAGAGATAGGAATTGAAAAGGTTTTTCATTAACATCTGCTTACTTGTATAAAGCTCCTTGTGTTTCATTTTACCGACAAAAGAAACTATAGTTGCCTAGGAGAACTCCTAATATTGAACCGGCAACTGGCCGGCGGTTTCAAAGACATATATAACGCCGATACAAGTTCGAGTTTATATCAGAGATAGGTCACAGACAGGTGTAGGTCACTGCTGAGCTGTATTTGATTCTGAGTTCAATTAAACTCTTGTTTGAGTTGAGTTGTTCGAGTTTCGTTAAAACCCTGTCACGTCGCCAGCCGTACACCGTCCCATCAGCACTACCAAGCTAATTCCCCCAACCGCGATGTGACACTATCTTATCTATCTGATTTATTTTTATTTCTTTAGACTGCTTTTTCCGATTGAACGAACTACACTTTGCTATGGCTGATTATCAGCAAGCACTAGAGATGAACCCGGATGATTGGTCGGTGAAATCTCGCTTGTCAGTGGTTTATAACGAGTTTGGCATTTTAGAATACTACGAGAGACATTACCTAGAAGCCATCGATCATCTAACTACTGCTATAAGTTACAACCCGAAGATTGGTCCATATTACGTGTCTAGAGCTAGAGCAAGGTACATGATTGAGGTGAGTCGGTAAAAACCTCTGCGAGGCATCATCTAAAAACCCTCGACCATGTAATTACTGCTAGTTGTTGTAATCTAATGGTCAGTCCATTCTATCGGTCTAGAACTAGATCCATGAACATGATTTGGGTGAGTTGGTTTCAATAAGGACGAGGCGTTTTCTAGAAGCCATCTACGATGTAATTACCGCTAGTTGTTGTAATCTAATGGTCAGTCTATTCTATCGGTCTAGAACTAGATCCATGCACATGATTTGGGTGAGTTGGTTTCAATACGGGCGAGGCATCATCTAAAAATCCTCGACCATGTTATTACTGCTAGTTGTTGTAATCTAATGGTCAGTCCATTCTATCGGTCTAGAACTAGATCCACGCACATGATTTGGGTGAGTTGGTTTCAATAAGGACGAGGCGTTTTCTAGAAGCCATCTACGATGTAATTAACGCTAGTTGTTGTAATCAAAAGGTCGGTTCATTCTATGGTTCTCGAGCTAGATTCAGGCGCTTTCATGATTTAGGTGTAGTTAGTATCAATCTGTGTGAGGCATTATCAGGAGGCCATCGATCATGTAATTACAGCTAGTTGTTGTAATTCAAAAGTCGGTTCAGTCTTTTGATTTAGAGTCAGATCTAGGTACATGATTGAAGTGAGTCGCTTTACTCTGTGAGAATTGTAGCTGGAAGCCATTGATTATCTCTCTGTAGCTATTGGTTAAAACTCGAAGAACGTTCCATAGCTGCAGATAAACAATTGAGGTGACCACGAACTCGGATACACCAAAATTGAGAGATTTTGAGGTGGTTCATTCTAATATGATTACGCCGTTGCCTATTTCTAGGGACATTTTGAAAGCTAAGTTTGACACATACACAAGAATCTTCTATTTTTTAAAACACCAGTTGTTGAGTCGATAAAGTTTCTCCATGATTGGCCATAAGAGAGCGTAACTTAAGGACGGTTTCCTTGAGCTCAATTCGTTATTGTCGGATCATATGTGGTACTATTTTTACTTCTTATTGCTTATGCTATTACTATTGCTTTTACTGTTATTGTTGTTATTGTTTTATTATTGATTATTATTATTGTTGTTAGTTCAAGTACACGGTTACTTATCATCTGTTTTGCCATAGGACCACGATGGAGCACGGAGTGATGTGCTGGCTTCTCTCTACATTGACCCAAACAATAATGAAGTTGTTTCAATCTTCTCACGCTTGTTCCCCGGAAGAATCGTCAATGACGTCATGAATAGTCACCTGGGAACAGCTGCTGCACGCGAGGTCGAGGCTATGCTGAGAGAAACGTTTGGAAACCAGTTGCTCCCTCTGGGCAATGAATCTAAAGGTGAACATTTCATATCGTGTACTTTCAGTCGATCATTTGCCCTTTCTCTTCCCCGAGCTGATCAAAACCTATTATATTTATGATAGTCTGTGAAAATTCTAGACATTTTGTTGGAAAGACCATAAATTGTGTCTAAGTAAAAAATGCTTTTTGTAACACAATGTAACAGTCTCGATTTAGTTTTTAAAATTTTACCCTTCAAATCAGCTACCACCATTTTCTGTATATGAATCACACTCTTTTTAACTTACCTAATATTTTCCAAACAATCAGAATTTTTGAACAAAAAATATTATAAACAAGAATGGCACTCTAGAAGGTAGTTTGCAATTTTTATCACGAAAAGTTCCACTAGAATGGACTGGTGTGTTATGGTTAGTGATCGAAAAACACTTAGACCTGAATATTTATAGTAATTAGTCCAGGCACTAAAAGCTGCAAAATTACAAAATATTAATATCATTTAATTATTTCTTAGCTTTTGATCGTTTTGGCATCTATTCACTCGCTACTTTGTTGGTCTTAGATAAAAAATCTTCATCAACGCTAAATGGAAAGTCGGCCCTCCCTCCGATCAGAGGTTCTGTTTTTCCTGAGCTCAAAGCTTGCATGGCAGAAAAGGATTTTCATATTAACATTGTCAGGAACAAGAAAAAGGTAAGGAAATTTATGAATTTTTATTCAAATTCTTGCGGATCAAAAAATCTATAATTGGTCACAGAAACTGTCAACTAGAGAGAACCCAATGGTATGCTCAGTGTTTTGGGTACATGGAAAAGTTTTGCAGAACCACGGCTTTTTCTGTGCCTCTTTTGGCGGTTTAGGTTTTCAAGATAATATAGCAAATCAAACAGCCCCCATTTTTTAAATCATAACACGACTAGCGTTGTTGTCGCTCGTTTTGTTGACGCGAGTTTTAGTCTGTAATTGCAATTTATGGCTTGTGCTGACATGCACACGATACCTTAACGGAAAGTTACTGGTGCAACAAAAAAGTATCAACAACAAGGACAGGACCTCGTTTTTGTTGTCGCTGTTGTTGATTTTCTAATCATATATTTAACTGTTGTTGATTGTATTACTGTTTTTTCCTCCCTCGTTGTTTGTTTTTATAATGCTTTGCTTTAAACTGCTTTTGTTGTTTTCTTTGTTACTGTTGTTGTTTTTCTAAGGATTAAGTTTGGTGTCGTATAACATAAGATGTTTAATGAAATGGCACTTAGAGAATAAGAGAAGCATCGACAACAAACTGCCGCCGCCTGGCTAGCCCATTTGGTAAGGCGCGAGTTCATCGTTCTGGAGGCCCGGGTTCGATTCCCGATGCCGGACCTTCACTCAGGGTCCTAAAATAACTGAGGAGAAGGTGCTGCCTTTGCTCCAACATCTGCGAACGGTTAGACCTTCGCGTCTTCTCGGATAAGGACGTTAAACCGTAGGTCCTGGGTGGAAGACCTCGAAGGAGACCTCGAGTCCTGTTGCCTGTTTTCCCGTGACTCTTTGAGTCAAAATGTCATAAAACAAAACAAACTAAACAAAACAAAGAATACACTTCGCTTTTATCCTGTTGTTGGGGCGAGGACAAGGGTCAAAGGCCATTAGACCATGCAGCTAAGGGTTTTTTTAATTTTTGTAGCCGTTGTTCGTATATGCGTCGTGATGAAAACATTTTTCTTTGAATTGCTTTTAACAGGTCAACAAGACGGTCAAGAAAGCGTTTGAAACGCGTCAAGACTTGCAGTATAAAGGGCCCAGAATTCATTCTCAAGTGCCCGTGTTACCGACTAGCAAAGGGAAGACGGCGAGGTTCCCAAGCAGTATAACGGAAATATCGCTGGCTCAAAGTAGAACGGCCATGAAATCGGTTGCTCACTTGGCTTCGTGAATCACACCCATGTTAAAGGAACAAACAAAGATATAATTACACCGATAAACAAAAACTGCAAAAGACGTTATATAAAGGAAATTTGTTCTTTAGAAGGCTTTCCTACATGCATAATTGTATATTTGGAATTTTTTTTGTATAGACTAGAGTTATAATACTTTGTGTTGGTTTTATAAACCTTCTTCGCGACACAAGATCTTCAAGACGTCGTTTAAGTCAATTTATAGGCGGCTGATGTTGTGCAATGTGACTCTTTACTTAGCGAGTGTCGCTATGTGAGTATTTCAGATAGGCAAGGTACTCCATAGCTATTTTTCTTTCTAGGTATATTCACAAAGAGAGATGCCAAATCTAACAATGTGTATGTTGTTTATTTGAAATTTTACTGGCCACAATATTCAATTATATGAAAAGGCGTCGAGCTTGTTAGGGATGTTCATGCACCGCATTGAAAAAAATAACTAAAAATGAAAAATGATATGTATATATATCTATTAATATATTTTTAGGGAAAAATAAAATATAAATAAAAAAATTGCTTGGAAGCCAATGTGTTTATAAAAATTCTAACAGACTTTCTACTACATTGACCTAGTGTGTATTTTTGCCCCTCACCGCCTGAAATGTCTTGGAATCAAATCCGGTTTCTTGGAAACAACCCATATAGTTTTTTTCCCTAAACTTTCTTCCAACCTTGATTCTTATTTTTCTACAGCCAGTGAGCCACTGTGTAGTATCTCTTGTAGAGCTTTTTGACAATTTTGTTGTAATTTCGGGAGGGAAAACTCCATTAACCAGTAAACGCAGTCATTTTTGCCACTACTAACTGGAGCTGTATACAATTTTTGCTTAAAAGTTCTGAGTTATTCCTAAAAATTCATTTTTTTGCTGATAGCAAAAGTCCGGATCATTGAATAAAGCTTTTACGAGCTGGAAGAACCAATCAGATCGATTCAAACACTAAAACTATTATTTCGAAATATTCTTAGTTTTAGAGGGGAGTGAGGGTCCATTTGCCATTTGACACTTATAAAAGCGAAAACCTTCCAAATGAGCGGAGGGGTTGCCCAATTTACAAGTCAAGGTTTCCGAACCAGGGCTAACCTGTGATTGAATTGTGTCCTGTCCAGGGAAAGTCAAAGACTTTCATCCGCTAAACACAATAGAAACGTAACAGCAACCTCGTTCCGAGGGCTTTTCTGGAATCGAGGTTGCGGAAACTAGGGAGACTCGGGAGAAGTACCCCCCTGATAAGAAAGGATTGAGTCTTTTAGAACATTTTTGTATCTACCTGCACGTGGTGTATCAAACATTTTGTATCATGATTGAGTTAATAGAATTTAATCAACCATTTTCTGTCGGTTGTCCCTTCTTTCACTAGAGAAACCAACTACGATTGAAGATAAAAAAACACTTTGTTGCGTTTCTATGTATTTTCTAGCATGCAGTCCAAAAAAGGATCCGCGGAACATGAACAAGACAAAATGGTTTCTTGTTGTATCATTATATAAAATTTAAATTCTTAAAATTTTATTGGGAAATGACAAAAAATTGCATCGTTAATTGTCACACTAACTTAAATATTTTTCTTGGTGTATTTTCCTTCCTTTCCCGCCGGGCTAACGACGCCTTCCGCTTTGCGCAATGATCGCAGGCGCCTGCTTTTAGGTTTAATATATGATTTAGATACTAAGTGGTCTAAACTAGTTGTGGATTGGAACCTAGAAGGGGGCGGAGCACTGGCAAGACTTGTGTTAGATCTAAAAATGACCATTTCGTGCTGTTCTACAACTCTTTCTTCTTCCGGTGGAGACACTTCCCATCCACCTAAGTCCAACGTTAAACTGCACTCAGGCAGTGTTCTCTCCTTTGGACTCTCAATTGGGGACTGACAGGGGGAGGGGTAGTGACTTGTTGTTTTATTGCTACTAGAAACGCTTGTCCTGCTATCGCTCGAGAATCCTTGAGTTGATACATGCGCAATGCTTGCGCTGACGTTAACCAGCGAAGTCTGCACGACTTCCTTGTCTCTGTTAGCTCCAAACCCCATCGCGGTACCTTCCGCTTCCTTGATACTGCGCCAGATAAGAGTACTGACCACTGTGAGCATGATAGTAACACATATCAGCGGTATTCCAACCATAACTATCAGCTCCACAGAGCGAGTGAAAGGAGGCGGGGCAGGTGGTGCTGTGGAGAATCATCACGAAGAGGTTAGAAAGATTTTGACAGTTATACAGAAATCATTACTTTCTTGCAAAAAGATCCAAATGCATAGTACAATCAACTTCAAAGCCATAGAGACGTTAGAGTCATATTCATGATCACAAATAGTGATATAACAACCAACATTATAATCAGCACCTCTATTGTTGTTACTACTGCAATTATTTTCACTATTTCTTATTCTATCGCCATCGCCATCACCAACATCCTCGTCAACATCATCGCCATCGCCATTACCAATACCATCTCCATCACCGCCACCAACGCCATCGCCAACACAATCATCATTGCCATTGCCACCATCAACACCATCGTCAAAATCTTCGCCATTGCCATCGCCATCGCCAATACCCTCGCTATCACCAACACCAGTGCCATCGCCAATACAAATGTCATCGCCATAACCATCGCCATTACCAATACCCTCGCCATCCCCTAGATTAATTACAGAGCTAACACTCACCTGCTTTACAAACAAAACTCAGCGGCTCACTACACGGTGTATCGTACCACTGACCATCTTCTGACATCTCTACGCATGCGCCGTCGCCATCAGGCTCCCCAAGTGCAAAGTTCTGATATAAAAGTGCGTTATTATCGACCCATTGAAGCTTTAAACTTGAAATCAAGCGTTCTAAGCCTAACCAGATTCGAGTATTCCCCATTTGCCCAGTGTTATATCCTGTTAAATTATATATAAAGCTGTTTTCATCTGCGCTCAGAACCGAAGTGATGTTTGACCAAGAGCTTTTGCACTCCCTCGCAGCCTCGTTAAATGTTAATGGCTGTTTATGAAACATGTAGCAGCTCCTGTTGAAATATACAAACGCTCTTCTGCATGGGCCTGGAGAGTCAAAAATAAAACATTTTATAAATTTGATAAGTTTAACAATGATCATGGTAATCTAGCAAACGTAATAAACATTGGCAATTTTTTCTTCTTTAGCTTACCAAGACGTCCTGAGGTCAGCTAAATTCATTAGTCACATTGAAAACGCCTGGCAAAACCAAGTATTTGCATTGTCTCCTCGAAAGGAGCTACGATTTGCAATTGCAAAGTCATCTTCGAATTCGATGGTCAAAACGTTTCTTAAAAAAAGTTTTCCATGGAACATACACAATTATCCTAAATAGATAGTGTAAGTACATTGAATAGCATAAATGAAGTACTAAGAGACTACAAGTTTAGATTGAAGAAAGCACTGATGTAAAATGGCTTAATTTAATACACAGATGAGACGCTGCGTTGGTGTTTCTAAAGACGGACTCCAGGTGACGTAACATATCAAAAATGGTAATACGAAGTTAAAAGGTAGTTTAAAAACAAACGTTTTTAACTTTGTATTACCATTTTTGATATTTTGCTAATTTGGCGTTTTTATGCATCCAGGTGACGTAACGTTTACAAACAAACTTTTTCAAATCCATTCACCTTCGGAACCTTGAACAAGAAACCTTTGTCCCAACCACCAATCAAACAACAGTTTACTCATTAGAACAGTGACTGAAACTCTTAAATAGAAACGGTTTCTTTAAGTGTACATCGTGAAAAAAATGGATGGTACTGACGTTTCAAACTGAAGGACTTCGTCGTCAAACTTTTAATACTCCAACAAAGGACTACATTTCGGAAACTAAATTTCAATGGGTTTTAATTAGGCCATTGTGATTGGAGTTAACATTAGTACTATTTTCATTTTCCTCTCTACTACAATCTTTGTCTCTCTGTTGTCTTCTGTATTTCTTCTTCTGTGGTTCTTCTGTACAAGCTTTCGCAGTCCTGCCCTCTTCAGGTGAGTTCAAAGTTAAAACTGAAGTCCGGAAAGTCAAAACCTTCCTTCCAGTTATCCGCTGTGCACAATTTTAAGTTCTCAACGAACTGTTTCATTTTTAATTCAGTTCAACAATAACAATAACAATAAAAACAATATTCAGTAATAGTAATAATAATAATAATAATAATAATAATAATAATAATAATAATAACAATTGTAACCATATAAATATAACAACAATAAAGGTAATAGTAATGTCAATGATAATAAGAACAGGCAAACAATTAAATTATGATCTACCGTAAACGCTTTTACAAGCCCAGGGGCTTACTAATTAT
>JAOBAT010066472.1:0-23276 GCA_026413305.1 Hydrozoanthus tunicans
TTGTGTTAGGTGTTCAGGAGTTTTGATGCATCGAAGGTTAATGAAGTTTAACAAATCAAGCAGTTTTTTGCTGTAAGCACTTTAACCGTGAACTCTATTGTCCTGCGTCGTACTCACTATCGGGGGAGGGGGGAGGGGGGAGGGAGGTAGATGGTATGAAAGATTCTGTCTGTGGTAAATGAGTCTGTAGTAAAACTTAGCACACATTACCTCGAAAGATGAATGGCCTACACACTAACAATATAAAATCTTTAAACCGATTTAAGACTGCAACCAAGACAGTACTCAAAGGTCGAAACTTCAGGTAAATAGCTAAACAGACTTCTCAAGATAACCCGAGATTGAGAACGTGATCTGTATATGTTTAAAACGAGCATAATGCCCCAGGCTGTTATTTAGCCTCGTCTCTTAGCAGGACCGCGATGGGGACTGAAAATAGTTGCCATCCGTAAAACTTTGTTAAAAAGAAACGGCTATCTTCAAAAATTAAGCAAAATGGTCGACATTCGGGTCAAGTTGTATCGATGGCCAAATTAAAACTAAGATATGGATCGTGTGTTTCTATATTGTTAAGTGACGGCAAAGGTACAAATAATACAAACACTGGCCTTGGCTTGTTGCTGTACGAATTGCAACAATGGTGATCCGTCACACTTTACTGAAACGAGATTAGTTTCGCCAAGTCTTTAAACAAACCAGAATTGTTAAAGCTCTCTATTGAATCTAACATAATCCGCGCTGTTGACCCTATTATTTTTGTTCGAGGAGGTCAGTAAAGCCTAAAGGCAGAGAGAACATACTCCCTGCGTATGTAATGGAGAACGAGAGTTATCGTTGCTGTTACAGTAGTTCAAAAGTCTCCAAAGCACTTTCTAAGAACTCAGACCTCAACAGTAAACTGCAAAGACAACTTCAAGACATCGATAAACGGCGTCGGCAGTCCTTGCGTAGTTCGTTATCAAAAACGTGTTTGTTGGCTCCTATCACGAAAGACAGTAAAGTTTTATCAGATTTAAGTAAGGTTAGGACTTCAAGTTCTTGTCGACGAGTTAAACGACGGGAAGAAGACATTAACCCTAGCTATGATTTGCTACAAGCAAGATCGGCTGCAGACTCAAGGTTGTCGAGCACTAATCTAGATGACGATGTCTTCAATAGTGCATTAGATGCAGAAAACGTGGCCGGTCTGTATAGAAGTGTTTCTACTTTTTTAGAACTTTGCTAAACACTTTTTTTCTATTATATCATAAAATCATTAATAGTTTTAGCTGTTTAATGTTAGTATATGTACAGATGTTTATAATGCGAAACTGAAAATTCCATACTGATAATTGCTCAATAGATGTAATATGAATATTATTATTATTACTATTTATTGATGTTGATGTTGTTCTTATTATTACTATTGTTATCATTATTTGTTTTATTGCTTTTATTATTATCATTATAAGGTAGCAGTGTCAACACTTTTTGCATGATGCTTCAACCTGCATTTATGACATACTATACGGCGGAAACGCTTAGCGCACTGCTCTAAATAAATGCTTTAGTACAAGTTTGGTCGTTCAAGTACCGACAGATTTGAAGAGTTTGATTGCAAGTGCTTGCAAAGTGACACGTCATGAAGGTTTAAATTGACGGATTATTTAACAATAAAAAAGTCTTTATAAGCCGTGTATTATTTAAACTTGGTATTTACTGAGGCATACAACAAGTTAACTATGCGTATTAACACTTAATCTATTTCAATTGAGGTGGATAGTGGCAGAATATCTATTCGTTAAGCCACTATCCAACGAAATTGAAATAGAATAAGAGTTTTGGTAGATACCAGCGAGGCAACTGTTCCTTTCAAGAAAACGAAAGATTTTTAAGGAAAAAAACACTTTTACTACTTGAATCACTTAGCGTGGCGAGCAGCCTAATATATGTGTTTTGACAGTTTGCCAACTACAAAATGTCGTAAATGGCGTAAAACAGTGAAATTCTTTAGGCTGTCTTAAACTTCCCGTGTTTTCACAGCAAGTTTTTTAGTATCATGATTCCAAACGGACACGAAGTAAACTCATCTCCCGTCCGCCATTTTGTTTGAGTGTCATTATCTACTATTTCGGAGGTAAATATTGTCTCATAGAAAGTATTTCTAAACCAATCAAATCGAGTACATATAGTTTAACAAATAGAACAGAAAAACTGTGCTCCTTACAGTAATAAAGCACGTAAGAAGTGGCGAGGACACGAGAAAAGTGTTGAGAGATAGCCTCGTTTTCTCTCTGTTTATTAGAGTGTCCTAATCGTTTCCCAAGTGCTGTATTATTGTACGGAGCAGTTTAGGCTATTCTATTTGTTATATAATATAGCAAATTTCAACAAAATTTGTTGATTTTATACTTGTTTCTTTATCTATTTCCCAACGCGCGCGAAAATCTGGAAAATAGTTTGAAAACACTATACATAAAATTTAATTCATAGGTATAGTATTTCAGAACACGGCACGTTATAAAACACATATAAGCCAATATAAAATTTAGTCATTAAAAACATAGTTTTTAAACTTCAGAGTGCTTCTTCTTATCGTAAGAAAAGATACGAATTGAACTTAAATTATTTGGTCAAAAACCAAGCGTTGACCAAAGCTGAAACTCTTACAACTCGTCAACAATAAAATTAAAGTCTTTAAAGTTAGTTCAAGGCCGTTGCTCGGTTACACGGTTTGCTCTAACAAGTCAAGTTTATGTAAACTTGGACGTTCTGAGTGTTACAGGAATTAAACAATGGTACGAGCTGAGCATTTTTTGGCAAAATAACTGTGTGCAAACGACTTGTTTATGAAGCTTCAACCAAAAGCGGCTTTTCCTTCATGGCACTCGTCAGGATGCCAGACAAGCTTGCAACTGGCGGCTTGAAGGATGACTGTTAAAGCTTGCTAGATTAGTACATTACGCTGGCCCGAGGTAGCCATAACATGTCTTGATTGTATTTGGGCATCTGACCAGATGGTAGTGGCTGTTGCTCTTACGAAGTGGTTGGCATAAACTCGTGAAAGAGAAGCTATTTCATCATGATGGCTCTGAAGTTTTTAACAACGAGAGGCCGGTTCTCGGCCAACCATATGTTGACTCGTCTAGATTGAATGATATCTTCGGGTAATGAAATAAGCCTTTACAGTGACGATTTAGTTTTTTAATGTACTTCTTTAAACAGCTCAGTCCACCAGAAGTGGATTATCGGACGTCTATATAGTACATACGCGCTTCTTTCTCAAATGCAGCGAGCATAGTATCCTTCGTAACTTCTGATTCCTTCGTAACTTGTGATCCTTAATATCTCGCACTTAATTTCACTGTACAATTTCTCTAAACTGTAAACATCTGAGGACTAAAATAAATTGTTGTTATGAACGGCTGCGAATTGCGCCTGTATGGCTTAGGTCCGCTGGGGGCAAACTGATCATTGTAAAGCACTTTTGAACATGTACGTGGAAAGGACACTATATAAATAAACCACTTTACTTAGTAAACACCCAGATTTTGATTTGTCATTTTTATACGCATTTTGTCTAAACTTTACTGTTTTAATTTGTTGCGATTTGTTTCTCAGACACTAAAAACGGTTTTGCTTTACAGGGAGGCCCAAGCCCTCTGTACCTTCCATCTATTCAAGGCGAAGCAGTTCTCCAATGGTTTTGCCCACTACAGTTGCCCAGCCTCCAGCAGCAGCGGTGCCTCAAACAAGCAACGACGAAAGCGAGTTGATATTGACTAGTCATTCTTCAGGTGACATTAATCCCAGTCCAACTCATTGCGACACCTCTTACATGACAAAAGGGCCTGGGTACGAGGTTAAGGTAACACGGGGACGCAGGTCAGAACGAGTGGGCGAGCTGTTCCGGCCCCACTTTCCCGGAGACCATCTAAATCCATCCACTGCAAGTACCAACAGTCTCCTGCGTTCACCTTTCGCAGCAAATGAGGCAAACAAGGACGTGGAACGGAATAAAACCCAAAATGACGAAGCAAGGAATGCTGTTAAAGATAGAAAGCAAATACATCTCGAGAAACATCTTCTCCCGGAGGTAGGGTGTTCCAGAAATCGTATTAGGCTGCTGTTTATCAATATCCAACGGAAGTTTAATTTAGGCAAATACGTCGGCGTTAGCCCGGACTCGTTCTAGTTGCTGTCCAGGAAGGCAATTAGTTTTTTCATATCACGTTGGTTTGTTGCATTTTGGTGTTCGACAACTACCAGTATTGCACACATGCGCCCTCTAAGTACCCTGCCGCCACTGACTAAACCCTTTCCAAGTGACTCATTATGCCGGCGCTTATCTCCTTAGTGTTTTAAGAGAATGAGAATCCCTGACTCCCCCTGGACAGGACACTAATCCATCGCAGGTTAGCCCCCAGCAGAAGCTGGTACTCATTATACAGATGAATCGATTGGAACAAGTCGGGTAAATTGTCTTGTTCAAGGACACAACATAGTGATCTGATCTGGGCTCGAACTCGCAACCCTAGGAGTGCGAGTCGAATACGCTTACTGCTCTCCAACGGTGTCGCTGACTGACACTGAGCACTAATCACACAAAGTAGTGAGCATTGCCCCTTAGGTCTGCCTCTATCATGACAGTAGTAGCTGTGGACAATAACTTAACAAGCAATAGCCCAGTTGGTAAGACGCCAGATTGTCTTTGCTCCAATATCTAATATCGGTTGACGGTTAGGCCTTCTGCTCAAATAAATACGTCAAACCGTAGGTACTCTTAGCCTTATAAAATTAATGCATGGGTTGTAAAACCTCAGTGTTGGATTTTTCGACCACCCAAGAGTAGGGAAGATTGTTAACTAAAGTATAAACTTTTTTACTAGTTTGCACAGCTAGTAAACACGCTTAGATTACCAAGCCAAACAAACATAAATTTAAGTGTACCATAAATGGCTATACATTGTCCAGAGTGTGAGTTAAAAGTTGGAAACATAAAACTTTAATTTTCGGATACTACTATAACCTTGTTTCCAGGGATAAGTATGAAGAACTGCGTGGAATGTGCCTACTGTATTCTATATACGGACAGGAATTTGAATCTCCCGCCACCACAGTTGAGTCAGATGGGCGGAGGGCCTGCTAAAAAAACAGCCCCCTTCATGCCTCTTTCAAAGCATCGTCACTCAGCTGTCAATATCTGCTTAAATAGAATAGGCAAAAAAAGAATAGGCAGAAATAGCTGTCAATATCTGCTCAAAAAGTTTAGGCACATTATACAAGGTTACAGCAGTAAGCGAGCCGAAAGCTCAAATATGACTGCCAACCTTTACTAACATTCATTAAAAAATAAGTTTTTTATATTCAATCTCTTTGAATGGATTAATCTTCAAAGAGTAAAGATAAGTGTGAGTGAATACAGAATACGAAATTGAAAGTAGCTGGAATGTCAAAATCACATATAACAACTGTACTGAGCATTCTGAGCTTAAAACATCTTGCAGCCTCTGTATACCGATAATTAACACACACATCATGCATTAGGCTTTTAAGTATCGTTCTTAAAAATGAAGAGTTAGCACCGCATACTTTACATTAAATTTGAGTGAGGCCTTAACACTGGAACGGGGAATAATCCAAGTTTCGCCGATGTAGCATAAACAAGAACCCCGTAAATCTTTTTTGTCGGCTTATAGGGTTCTTTGTTGATGTTGTAGTTTGGCAAAACTTGGACAGTAGAACCCCGATAAAACGATCTTCGATATAATGATATTCCCGATATAACGATAAAAATATAACGATAACCCTGATATAACGATCTTCGATATAACGACATTCCCGATATAACGATAACCCCGATATAACGATCTTCGATATAGCGATAACCCTGATGTAACTATCTTTGATATAATGATAACCCTGATACAACGATGTGAATTTGGCGCATCAAACATAAAAATTGTTCCCGATTTAACGATATTTTTAGTTATTATAGTTCATAGCTAGTCCCCAAAGTGGTAACGCAAGACATCAACAAAAGAAATTGAATTCAGTAGTAATCGATTATTATTCAACTATTCTGTCAACAGCTCTTTGTGATGATAAACGAATTCTAAGCCGCCTCTTTACCCACTTTTGACAAATTGTCCTCTTTAGCTTTCAGTTTCGCCACAAAATAATTACAGATAATATATTGTAAACTGAAGGTAAAAGAAAATCAATACAAAGTATTGTGGCGAGGAGGACCATTGAAACTATAAAACCTTATACGAGATGGTCCTCCTCGAAACGGTAGTAAATTATGAAATTGAAATGAAAGTGTCATGATATAGTTAAATAATACTTTATCCTATCAGCTTTCTCCTCCTTGCCAGTCATTAGTTTGTTTAGTCTCAAAATCTTCAGCTCCTTCTTGTTATTAAACATATAAGCTGTATACGTAGGTATTTCAAGGCCGATGTTAAGTTAACCCCGATATAACAATATATTTGGTTGTTTTAAGGCCATATATTCGATGTAATAACGATATAATTGTACCGCTCCCTTGGCGTATCGTTATACCGGGTTTCCACTGTATTATTATCCCGTTTTCAGAGGCAAGACCTCCTGTATCTAGTATTTGCACATACACCACTCTAGGAAAAAAAATATTTAGATTTAACGCCCTCTGAATTTGAAACTCTTTCTTGAAAAGGCAATCAATCTTCTAAGAAGAAACTATCTGAGACAAGAAAGCAGCACCGTCTCCTTCAACGGGCTCAACAAGTGCCGGTATCTACGCCACAATCCCCACATGGAAGAAAAGCTACAGGAAGAGTTCAACAGGAGCCTGTGTTCCGATAAGAACAGCCAAATTTTGAAGCTGCCTAAGATATCAAGAAGGCTCTTTTCCAGACAATACTTGGTTAATTCTTCTCGTGGTGCAACGGAAGCCGACCAATTCTTGGGGTCTGGGGACAAAGTTAATTCTGTTGACTGGAAGGTGGTTAAATGGCTCCAACAAACTGGTGAGTTCTTAATTTATGATAATGTTGATGACGGATCATAATGATAATGGTAGTAATGATGATGATTGAACAACGGGTAATGATAATGGCTATTATAATGATAAATATGATATTTATTGTATATATATATAATAATTACAAAGAAATTAGTGTTACCAACAATGATAATGACTATGGTTGTACATAATGATGATGATCATGGTTATACTCGCATGTTATACAGATGATAATGATGATGACGATGATGTAGAATTCAAAACTGTCTTAATGATAATGAGTGCCACGGACATGGTATTAATAATGATGGTATACTACTAATAATACTACAGATAATGATGATGATGATGATGATGATGATGATGATGATGATTGATATTTATTGAGTAAGCTTGGCTCAGTTGTTAATAGTGAGGGAAGTCAGAGCGGGTGTAGCTTCCACGCTTCCAGGCAAGTCTAAATCTGATGCCAATCCATAACTTTTGGATATATTTGAGCCAAACTTTTGCTGCTGATGTATCTCGAGGTAGATAGATCATTGGTCATGGATTTGCAGCAGATTTAGAAAAAACGCATACTTTTCTGTCACTCTTGTGACGTCATCAGTTGAAAACATCAAACGTTTAAGATGTCTCGGGAACCATAAAGATTTTGGCAAACATTTTTCACCATGGGCCCATTTAGCAAGGTTTATTCATAATGGTATTAAGGCGAAGGTTGTCCTAGCACAAATGGAGATCTCGAAAAAACAATAGATATGCTAGTTTCCATTTCCACTTCTCTAAGAATAAAGGTTTCTTTCCGGCAATATATAGAGGGTTTGTGTAATAGTTGTGATCAGATGTTATTAGATTTAATTTGTTGCCTCTACTACGTCTTGTATCTTCACTGAACAGTCCTGTACATCTCACCAGATCGTAACGGCAACCTTGGAAACGAAAATGTGCAGATACTTGTCAACAATTCACATAAAGAAGAGGAAGAAGGACAGGGTAACAGTGGTGTTTCTGGTGATAGAAAACAAGTGTGCAATGCTTCGACAGAGCATCCAAAGGGCAACAGAAACAAGAGAGAACGGGCTCATTTGCATAGTGCGCAAGGCAAAGAGCACAGTTCGTTTCCAACTTCTAAAACGTACTTTTTATAGTCGGCCGGGGTACAAACACATGTCTTTGAAATAATATTTTAGGGACCTTAAGCATCCGGGGGAGGGGGTTCGGAGTTAAGAGGGTAGGGATGACCGTCGAAAAAGTCCCAAAATATCCTATCAAACTTTCCACAAAAA
Source organism: Hydrozoanthus tunicans (assembly GCA_026413305.1). NCBI lineage: Eukaryota > Metazoa > Cnidaria > Anthozoa > Zoantharia > Hydrozoanthidae > Hydrozoanthus > Hydrozoanthus tunicans. The sequence goes on from JAOBAT010066472.1 coordinate 8,272, forward strand.
AATACCAAATGCAAGCAGCTAGCGGGTTGGAATTAAGTCCCGTCGTTTTGCACTGAACGCGATATGCAGTGAATAAATTCACAGCCCAACAGCTTGGTGTTTTTCGAAAATACGATGGTTAACCCATCATCCCAATACAGGGGGAGGGGTCCCGGTCTCTTAGAGCAAGGTGGCCAAAAATATAAACAGACAAAGTCGTGGAATCACGGTTCGTTTGAAGAGAAATGCTCTTCTATTTTCACACTTCTTCCATTTTTCAGTCTTGTGGCTTGTTATTACCACTTTATTAAATGTTGCAAGTTTACTGTCGCAATTGTTGCAATTTTTTTTATCATGTCTTCATCTAGAAGATGGTTCTTATGAATTTAGGTCAGCACAGAAAAATAAAAAGAATTTAAGGAAATTTTCAAAATGGCTTTTAAACATTTTGTTCGAGGTTGAACTAGTTGTTTCCTTGTCCTTGAAATAATCTAGATCTGTGGGTGCAAATGGAACTTTATAGATATCCCTGCCTTTTACGTGTCGGCTGTTACGTTTCAGGGGGAGTTAGGTAAATTCCAGTGTCATTACCAGTTTGACCATTATGATTGAGTGTACATGTAGAAGACTAACTTTCTACTAGCCTCCTTTTTCTTCTCCATTTCAGGCATTCTTAGGATCTAAAAGAACGTGTACCAAACAATAAAAACCAAGATGATAGTAATGTGATAGATTGAAATATTCTCAACTAAAAAAGAAAGCCGCAAAAAACGATCCGCTTAGTCGCTGAGAAAAGAAGTTCACTAGAAACACTTCCATTTCAGCTATTAACGTAAGAGATGTCCGTGGTTGCGTGAGAGCAAAATCGCCTTAAATACTTCTTTGCCTGTCCAATACTTTACGACAAAGCTCTTTAAGCAAAAAATGGTAAAAAAGATTCTCAACTTTATTTCTTGTTGTTTGCTAATTATGTTCTCCATGATGCTCTTAAATTACCCACTTGATTAGTTCTTTCAGTTTCAGGATCAAAAGAAAACCTTTTCTTGACAATGCAATATCCACCGTTCCTCTTTCCATCATTGATCTATTTTCTTTGTTTAATCAAAAAATAGAGTTCTACGTAAAAGACAAATTTTAGTTTTTATCCGAACCTGTCAGTCTAGTGTTAGCTTAAAACCGTTCCGGTTACAGAACTCTTGGTTTCAAACTTGTTGCAGACTTGAACAAGAGCGGCGTTAATAAAACGCTTTTCATATTCATGTCATAAACACGATTATGTAATTAAGTTGACATAATTTTATTTGTTCTTAGTGAGAAAATATTATCAACCACCCGTTTTTTGTATTTGGTTTTCTTAGCGGTTCATACCAACTACTGCCCATACAAAGGTAACTTTTTTCGGACTGCATTTTTTGCTATTGGAAATAGAACAAAGTGATTGTTTTTCTTCTGGCAAGAAACAGCTTGCTGATATAATAATCACACTAGGAACAAAAGCTTGACAACTCGTTTATTATCAATGCGAACGTACAATATCTTTATTGCATCAATGCATATGTTATTGTACATAGCACGCTAACAAAAAAAAGGGGGACCAAGGAAGAATATAGGAAAAACAATACTTACTATTCAAGCACGTCCTAAGCGCTCGTGTCAATTAAAATCAATTAAAAGTTGTGAGAATTCAGCACAATTCGGGAGAAACTAGATTTAAAAAAATAAAAACTGATAATCAAGGCCTGCACAAAAGCTATAAGAATTTGAGATGTCGTTTTTGTAAAGAGAAACTTGCCTTACGGTATTTCGTGTGGGCAGCATAACTTGTGTCTCATTTGAAATTGTATCCTATTGTGTGCGCGTTAAATAAAGTACAGAAAAAAAAGCAGCATAGAAATAAAGCTTGAATATGAAGCGGCGAGAAGTTAATACCCTGTCAGCTAGCTTTCTAATTTTCTTTACAGTGACAGTCAACAAGCCCTGACAGTTATTCTGGCATTTACTAACTTTAAATCGCCGAAGTTTGGGCATTTAAATGGTCTGCATATCGAATATCAAAAAGCTTCCAGTATTGAGCCGGTTGGCATGGGGATTTCAAACATTTGCGCTTCGGCAACAGCATTAAATCTGACAGGTTTTGCGAAACGTGAGTGAAACCCTTTTTGGGCGTTTTCCTGCAAATTCGGTAGATGTGCTTGTAAAAGTATCAGCACGTTATGCATAGTGAAAACAATTGTTCAAAAACAGTTAACAGAAAAATACTGCACAAAAATAATACTTCGAAAGTTTGAATGATTTTATCCAACGACACTACAGGAAGAAGAGCTCTGTAACGTATTTGGACTTCAGTGATTAAATGGGGTAGCTCGAACTTTTATTTGTAGTTATTTATGTGCTGGAATACCTTTTTACTGTTCCTGCCAAAATTCGGCTTATATACCGTCTTATTTTGTTACCTTGGTTTTCGTGCAGCTAGTGTTGGTACTAGATTGCACGTCAAACTGAACTTGACTTTACTTTATCAGACCCACTTAAGGAAGTAATAGAATGAAACAACGGGTTTTCCTTTATGTAACGTATACAAAAACAATTTAAGATCGGTCGAATACAGAAAGCGGAGATAAAAGAGAACAGAACCCTTACCTTCAATATCAGTCATCACTGCATGACAGTGACTCAAGATGAAAACACAGTTTCTGATGTTTGTGCTCGTAGGGGCAGTTTTGGCGTTCTCCTTCAGCAATGGAGAAAAACAGGCAGGCATGTAGAGTTCTTATTTTCTTAAATAATAATTTGGATAGCTAGTGCAAAACATTGTACAACTTATGCTAGCAACATGCATAAAAGCATTGAATATTTGGTGAGCTCTAAGTTTACAAGTTCATTGGTTTATTCCGAAAAATGATAAACAGATATTCATCTGTCTTTGGTCAAATTTTTGATGTGGTAATGTTTGAGGTTTTCTAACTTTGCAACTATTCTCAAATATATAAACAAAAAATTAGGATATTCCATATAAATGGGTGTTTTTAACTTGATCTATAAAAACAAAAAGTTCTAACGTGTTGATTGTAAGTCGGCAGCAAATTCTGCTGATAAAGTATAAAGTTCGAACAGCCAAGAGTAGAGTGTTAAAAATTGTTGTGTAAACGAATCTTTCCTTTCTTTTAAGATGTGGGAAAAGTGGAGAATTTCCCTGCCCAAGCCAAAAAGTCAGTTGGTAAGGAATCGTTAGATCAGACAATTCACTTTAGCAAGATTTTTCACCTTTTTTCATGTCTCTTTTGCAAGTATAGATTTTTTAAAAATGAAATACTTCTATATGGGTCTCCTATACAATAAATAATTATCAAAACTGAAAAAAACGGCGGTTGGTTTTGTAGTAATAAAGTTATTGAAATTGATTCGAATATTAACGAACTTATTGCACTGAGATTGAAACATCAAGAGTATAACCCGTTATCACATTGAGATTGATAGTTCAAGAGAATAACCTGTCATTTCATTGAGATTGATAGATCTTGAAACAGTACAACATATTATTGAATAAAGATTGATAGATCAAGAGTTTAACCCGCGATTGCATTGAGATTGATTGATCAAGAGAATAAGAATAACCCGTTATCACATTGAGATTGATAGTTCAAGAGAATAACCTGTTATCACGTTGGGATTGATGGACCAAGAGTATAAGCAGTGATTGCATTGAGATTGATAGATCAGGGGTACATAACATATTATTGGGTTGGATTGATAGATCAAGAGTATAACATGTTATTGCATTGAGTCTGATAGATCAAGAGTATAACTCGCTAGTATATTGTATTGAGATTGATAAATCATGGGTTTAACCCGTTATCACATTGAGATTGATAGATCAAGAGTATAACCCGTTATCACATTGAGATTGATAGATCAAGAGTATAACCCGTTATCACATTGAGATTGACAGATCAAGAGTATCTTATAACCTTTGATTGCATTGAGATTGATAGACAAGAGTATAACATATTGTATTGAGATTGGTAGATCAAGGGTATAACCCGTTATCACACTGAGATCGATAGATCAAGAGTATAAGATTGCATTGAGATTGATAGATCAAGAGTGTAACTCATTATTGTATAAAGATTTGAGATTGATAGATCAAGAGTATAACCCGTGGTTGCATTGAGATTGACAGATCAAGAGAATTACCCGTTATTATATTAACATTAATAGATTAAGAGTATAAGCCCGACCAATAAAATTAAAACGATAAAAGTATAACGAGTATAAGATAACGAGTATAATCATTTATGAATTACTGAAAAAGATTGTGTTTTGAATTGCAGATAGCAAAGTAAATGAAGATCCACGTTATGGTCGTAAGTTTGTACGATGATGAATAACGAGAAAAATAATTAAGAGTAATGATAACAATAATGACGATGATTGTGATAAATAATGTTGATAAAACAAACATTTGGTAAAACTATCATAATGACAAGTCTTCGAGCTTGTGAAGGTCTGTCATTTTACTCATTTTTCCTTAAACCGCACTTTTTCACCCCATTTTTTCTTAAATCTCCTTAAGTTGCCTTAAGTTGCAATAAGTCGCTCTAAATCGAGGCGACTTAAGGACCTGGAGTAGGCCTTCATGAAATGTTAATCAATGTCGTGTGGTGAAAAAGACTTCAGTCAGAGATACAAGCGGGTAAGTGCACAAATACAAAGTTTTCATAAACAAATGAAGAACGAGTATATAGCACAGAGTTACAGAATATGTTTGGGTTGTAAAGTCTTTTTTGATGAAATCTTACTTATGTCATCTAAATTATTCCATATATACGAGATGCGCCTGGTACTCTATAGAGCAACCATTAGAAAATGTAACATTTACATGTTTTTCGCTGCTTTACACAAAATCAATATGATTTTCATCGTCTTCCTGGAATGTCACTGTTGGTAATCGACAAACTTATTTGAATTTTAGCACGGATCCATTACGGTCCCTGGAACAATTGGTCAAGATGCAGCAAGAATTGCCACATGGGAATTCAGGTGAGGAGAAGGTACAAGTACACGTGCAGGCCAAGATACAGTCACCATGGCAACCATCCGCGCTGCAGAAGAAGTATACAAGCTAAGACACGCCACTGTAACGTAAACGTCCCCTGCAGACGTAAGTATTCACTGAATCACTCATCAACGAAAACGTAAACTTAACATATTAATATTCAAGCTGCTTCACTGAATTATTTGATTGTATCCTTGGAATTTCATTATTTGTACTCGAAAGTATTTGTTTGAAAATTAGCACAGATAAAATTTGGTCCCTGGAACAATTGGTCAAGATGCAGCAAGAATTGCCACATGGGAATTCAGGTGAGGAGAAGGTACAAGTACACGTGTTACCGTGGCAACCATCCGCGCTGCAGAAGAAGTATACAAGCTAAGACACGCCACTGTAACGTAAACGTCCCCTGCAGACGTAAGTATTCACTGAATCATTCATCAACGATATTTCATGGAACAAACGACGTGTCGTAATACATAATTATCTCTGTACCTCTTGATGAGCACCATTAATTCCCATTTCTTAAATAAGAGGATGTGTAATTGCATGAGCCTGCAGTTGTTTGTTGGGGCGTCAGCGTACTTGCCCGGAACTCATGCGCTATAGTGCATAATGATATAACTGTGTGAATTCAATTTTTTTCGCGGTGCAAATTATTAAATAAGGGACAGAAAGGTTGCCTTCGATTTGTTATTTGAACTAGAACTAAAACTATGCATCACAGGACAAACAATTTTAGAGTTAGATCTAAATTTCAACACTCCTTTGGATCAAATAGATGATGAAACCGATGAAACTCCATCCACAAGCCTGATGGCAGCCACAGGGTGAAAATTTCCAAAAAGACTTTTGCCAAATGTCCACCTCCCCAGCCACGAATATCAAGTCGCACAAAGCTAGGGATCCCTTCTTTCTTTCAATGATGGCAATATCATGATCAGACAAGACTATTTCAACAAAAAAAGGAAACTTTTTTCCCACAGTATTGAACAATTACGTGATACTCAATTCCGTGTAAATACAGGCTTTTACTTTTTCCTAGTTACCTAACTGTTTAAAGTATCTCTATGAAGCATTCAACTAAATAAAAAACAAATTCTCCAATGGCGTTGTGAGAGAATAGAATGATTGATGAACCGCCTTAGTAGGTTACAACCCTTGTAAAAATACTGATCCATCAAAAATTTTCCAACAATGACTTTTGATAGCTAAGGTAATTTAGATGTTCTAAATTACTTGAAACTCGTTTTACAGCTTTTTTCGCGGAATGAATATTTAGATAAAACGTACGAGTTTTGTTTAATGACACCTTTTAAAAAAGTTACATTCAAAGTTTCCAGAGGCAATAGAGTTTGTCCATGATCCTAAGGAATCATTTAAGCCCTTTTGGTAAGCATGTTATATAAACCAATATATACACATATGTATACCACGTTTACACAAGAATAACCGAGAGCTACGTATATAACACCGTTGCCCATGCAATGAATATCAGTTGCACTCACTGCCTAGAGACGCCAAAGACAAAAGACAAAGCGACAATGTTGGTTCTCTAAACAAAAGAAATCATCAAAACTCTTTTGTTCAAAGGCACCAACATGGAAGCTATGACGTCAAGTGCAACCCAGCAATGCAACGTTAAAAATTCGTAGTGTCTGCGCTTCCTGCCCTCTCAGAAACCGATCAGATTGCCAGATAGTAATTGGTTGATAAATCATGTTTACTCGTAGTTCAAGGCCACTGGAGTCGATGGGGAGGTTGGTCAAGATGCAGCAAGAACTGTCACTATGGTAACCAGAAAAGAACACGGAGGTGTGTGTTCAAACCCCATGGCGGACCAGTGAGGAGGCTTCCGTGCAGGGGTCAGTGGATCCAATCACGGCGATGCAACTACCGAGTTCCCTGCATTGGTTGGTACATTTGATGAACAAAGTTTTGCTTAGGCAAATTGTCCTGAACACTATAAAATCGAAAGTCAACGTTTCAGCGTCTCCATCACACCATTCTAAAGACTGATTGATTTTAGTTATTATAAGTCACTTAGTCTTGCAAATCGGGTGTTATGGAGGCGCTGAAAGATCGACTTTTAATTTTATTGTTCACTAGGATGGTACATTCAATATTGATTGAGTGTTACAAGAAGTCAGTCACTTGTTATAAACATCTTATCTGGGTTTTAGCTTGTTACTGGCTGCTAATAGCTAAGGTAACTCTGCCGTCAAAACTAAGTTGTTCTAAATTATTTGAAATTCGTTTTAAAGCCTTTAAGTTTGTTTTTTATACTGAAGATTTAGTGCACCTTGAAAATGTACATCCCTAAAACTGATTCCTGCTGTAAAGCGCTGTGATAGTTTTCGGATGTAATAGAGCTTGTTCATGATCTTAAGGAATCATTAAGGCCCTTTGGGTAAACATGGTATATAAACCAATATATACACGTACAATATACGTACAACATTGTTACTTACGCAATAATAATGTCTTAACCGATGGTGGGGTTTTACCAGGTAAAACATCTTGGACCAAGAGGTCCTCGTGCACGACAATAAGATCTGAGAATTTTCTGTTATGACCAAATGATAAGAATAAAAATCTATTCACATAACACTTATTTCGTGTTTATATTGGAAAAAATTAAAGAAGCCAAAACCAAGAAAACGAACACTGATTTTTAACATCCAATCACATGCCTATACAAAGATCTTAAAGAAGACATACTCCAAGAGACCAAGCGAATACAACACAAATTGATTCACTTAAAGTAAAATTTGTTTGAAAAAAAGGAAGACTTTGCTACTTTAAATCTATTAATTTAACACTTTTTTCGCGTTCATATTTAGAATTACGAAAGAAGCAAAAAACAAGAAAACGAAAACAAATTTTTAAAATGCAATCATATGCTTTAGAATGATCTTATAGGGACAGATTCCAAGAGACCATACGAAAACAACACAATTTACTTCAGTTGAATTAAAATCTGTTTGGAAAAAAAGGAAGACCTTGGTGTTTTCCAAAGAACACAAATTTTTACTACAAGGTTCACTTACTGCTTGAGTTGCACTCAATCCCTAGAGATGCCATAGACAAAAGATGAAGCGGCCATGTTTGTGCCCTTGATAAAAGAAATCATCAAAGTTATTTTGTTCAACGGCTCCAACATGGCCGCTATGACATCAGACCTGTGCCACCCAGCAATACAACGTTAAAATTCGTAGTGCCTGCGGCTCCTGCCGTCTCAGAAGCCAATCAGATTTCCAGATAGTAATTGGTTGATATGTAACATGTTTACCCGTAGTTCAAGGCCACTGGAGTCGATGGGGAGGTTGGTCAAGATGCAGCAAGAACTGTCACTATGGTAACCAGAAAAGAACACGGAGGTGTGTGTTCAAACCCCATGGCGGACCAGTGAGGAGGCTTCCGTGCAGGGGTCAGTGGATCCAATCACGGCGATGCAACTACCGAGTTCCCTGCATTGGTTGGTACATTTGATCAGTAAAGTTTTGCTTAGGCAAAGCGTATTGAACACTAAAACTATAAGTCGACGATTCGGCGTTTCCATAACACCATTTTTAGACTGAGCGATTTAAGTTAATGTAAATCATTTAGTCTGGAAAATCGGATGTTATGGAGGCACTGAAGATTTGACTTTTAACTTTGTCGCTCACTAGGTTGGTACATTCAATATTGTATGAATGTAACAGAGGGTCAGATATTTGTTACAAACATCTTATCTGGGTTTTTAGCTTGTTACTGGCTGCCGATAGCTAAGGTAATTTTGCCACCAAGATTAGATATTCCAAATTAGTTGAAACTCGTTTGAAATCCTTTTGGTTTTTATCGTTGTCTGAAGATTTTTTAGAAGAAACGTACGAGTATTGTTTAATGACACCTTAAAATTTTACATCCCCAAAACTGATTCCTGCTGTAAAGCACTTTGAGAGCTTCAAGACGCAAAAGAGTTTCTTCATAATCGAAGGAACCATTAAGGGTAAACATGTTATATAAACCAACATATGCACGTATAAGGTATGTATAACACCGTTACTTGCGCCATAAATGATATTTTAACCGATGGTGAGGTTTTATCAGGGAAAAATTCTTGGACAAAAGGGTCGACGTGCACGACATTGAGATCTGAACATTTCCTTTAAAGACCAAACGAATGAAGTAAAAAGTTGTTCACTTAACACTTTTTTTGGCGTTTTCATTTAAAAAATTGAAAGAAAACAAGAAAGCGGAAACAAATTTTTAAAATGCAATCATATGCTTCAGAAAGATCTAAAAGAGACAGACTCCAAGAGACCAAACGAAAACAACACAATTTAATTCAGTTGAATTAAAAAAGGAAGACCTTGGTATTTTCCAAACAGCACAAATTTTTACATCAAGGTTTACTTCTGCTTTAGTTGCACCCACTCCCTAGAGACGCCAAAAACAAAAGACGAAGCGGCAATGTTGGTTCCCTAAACACAAGAAATCATCAAAATTGTTTGTTCAAGGGCAGCAACATGGCCGCTATGGCGTTAGGTGCAACCCAGCAATGCAACGCTAAAAATTCGTAGTGCCTGCCCTCTCAGAAGCCGATCAGATTGCCAGATAGTAATTGGTTGATATAACATTTTTACCCGTAGTTCAAGGCCACTGGAGTCGATGGGGAGGTTGGTCAAGATGCAGCAAGAACTGTCACTATGGTAACCAGAAAAGAACACGGAGGTGTGTGTTCAAACCCCATGGCGGACCAGTGAGGAGGCTTCCGTGCAGGGGTCAGTGGATCCAATCACGGCGATGCAACTACCGAGTTCCCTGCATTGGTTGGTACAATTGATCGGTAAAGTTTGTAGTGAACACTCAAATTAAAAGTGAATGTTCAGCGTCTCCATAACACCATTTTTTATACTAAGTGATTTAAGTCAATTTAAATCATTTAGTCTTGAAAATCGCTCGTTATGGAGGCGGTGAAACAGAGGTTCCGATGTTTCTTACAAACATTCTATCTGGGTTTTTAGCTTGTTACTGGCTGCTGATAGCTAAGGTTATTTTACCACCAAAACTTAGATATTCTAAATTAGTTGAAACTCGTTTTCAAGCCTTTAGGTTTTTGTCGTGTACTGAAGGTTTCATAGAAGAAACGTACGAGTATTGTTTAATGACACCTTGAAATTTTATACCTCCAAAACTGATTCCTGCCGTAAAGCGCTGTAAGAGTTTCCAGACGCAATGGAGTTTGTTCATAATCATAAAAAATTATTAAGGGCCTTTGGGTAAACATGTTATGTAAACCAATATATGTACGTATAATGTACGTATACCACCGTTAACTGCGCAATAAATGATAGTTTAAGCGATGGTGAGGTTTTACCATGGAAAAATCTTGGACCAAAGGGTCGACGTGTACGACATTGAGATCTGAGAGTTTCCTGTAAGGACCAAATGAAAGAAGTAAAAATCTATTCACTTAGCACTTTTTTCGCGTTCATATTGAGAAACACGAAAGAAGCCAAAACCAAGAAAACGAAAACTGATTTTTAACATCCAATCACATGCTTTGGAATGATCTAATATCTATAGGGGTCGTACTCCAAGAGACTAAGCAAATACAACACGATTTAATTCAGTTGATTTAAAATTTGTTTGGAAAAAAAAGAAGACCTTGGTAATTTCCAAACAACACAAATTTTTTACTACAAGGTTTACTTAATTCTTGAGTTGGACCCACTCCCTAGAGGCGCCAAAGACAAAAGACGAAGCGCCCATGTTGGTTCCCTAAACAAAAGAAATCATCAAAATTATTTTGTTCAACCGCCCCAACATGGCCGCTATGACATCAGACCTATGCAACCCAGCAATACAACGTTTAAAATTCGTAATGCCTGCCCTCTCAGAAGCCGATCAGATTGCCAGATAGTAATTGGTTGATATGTAACATGTTTACCCGTAGTTCAAGGCCACTGGAGTCGATGGGGAGGTTGGTCAAGATGCAGCAAGAACTGTCACTATGGTAACCAGAAAAGAACACGGAGGTGTGTGTTCAAACCCCATGGCGGACCAGTGAGGAGGCTTCCGTGCAGGGGTCAGTGGATCCAATCACGGCGATGCAACTACCGAGTTCCCTGCATTGGTTGGTACATTTGATGAATAGAGGTTTCTCTAGGCGAACAGTAGTTAACACTAAAATCAAAACTCGACACTTAACGTCTTCATCACACCATTTTAAAGACTAAGTGATTTAAGTTACTTTGAATCACTTAGTCTTGAAAATAGGTGTTATGGAGGCGCTGAAAGGTCGACTTTTAATTTTACCGTTCACTAGGTTGGTATATTCAATATACCGACTGAGTGTTTTAGAGGGTCAGATACTTGTTACAAACATCTTATCTTGATTCTTAGCTTGTTAATTACTAGCTGCTGACAGCTAAGGTAATTCTGCGATCAAAATTTAGTGTTTCTAAAATACTTGAAACTCGTTTTAAAGCCCTTAAGTTTTTTTCTTCTACTGATAATTTAGAAGGACGTAGAAGTTTTGTTTAGGGACACCTTGAAAGTTTAAATCCCTATAACTGATTCCTGCTGTAAAGCGCTGTGACAATTTTTGGATCCAATGGAGTTTGTTCATGATCTTAATGAAACATTTAGGCCCTTTGGGTAAACATGTTATATAAACCAATATATACACGTATAATGTACGTAAAACACTGTTACTCACGCAATATTAGTGTTTTAACCAATGGTGAGGTTTTACCAGCAGGTAAATCCTTGACCAAAGGGTCGACGTTCACTACATAATTGAGATCTGACAGTTTCCTGTAAGGACTAAATGAAAGACTTAAAAAGTTATTCACTTAACACTTTTTTCGCGTTTATATTTAAAAAAATTGAAAGAAGCCAAAACCAAGAAAACGAAGACTGATTTCTAACATCCAATCACATGCCTTTAGAATAATCTTATAGAGGACGTACTCCAAGAGACCAATGAACACAACACAATTTAATTCAGTTAAAGTAAAAAATGGTCGGAAAAAAGGTAGATGTTGTTACTTTATAAACAACACAAAGTCTTATATCAAGGTTTACTTAATTCTTGTAAATGACGCCAAAGACAAAAGACGAAGCGACCATGTTGGTTTCCTAAACAAAAGAAATCATCAAAATTCTTTTGTTCAGCGGCCCCAACATGGCCGCTATGACGTGAGGTGCATCCCAGCAATACAACGTGCCCGCGCTTCCTGCCCTCTCAGAAGCCAATCAAATTGTTAGATAGTAATTGGCTGATATAACATGTTTACCCGTAGTTCAAGGCCACTGGAGTCGATGGGGAGGTTGGTCAAGATGCAGCAAGAACTGTCACTATGGTAACCAGAAAAGAACACGGAGGTGTGTGTTCAAACCCCATGGCGGACCAGTGAGGAGGCTTCCGTGCAGGGGTCAGTGGATCCAATCACGGCGATGCAACTACCGAGTTCCCTGCATTGGTTGGTACATTTGATGAGTAAAGTTTTGCATAGGCAAAGTGCAGTGAACACTAAAGTTATAAGTCGACGATTCGGCGTTTCCACAACACCATTTTTTAGACTAAGTGATTTAAGTCAATGTAACTACTTGAGCCTGGAAAATCGGGTGTTATGGAGGCGATGAAACTTTAGCGTTCACGAGGTCACTACCTTCAATATTGAACGAGCGTAACAGAGGGCCAGATATTTCTTTCAAAAATTTTATCTAGATTCTTAGCTTGCTACTTGCTGCTGATAGCTAAGGTAATTCTGCCGCTAATCATTTAGATATTCTAACTTAGTTGAAAATCGTTTTAAAGCCTTTTGGTTTTTTTCGTGTACTGAAAATTACATAGAAGAAAGTACGAGTATTGTTTAATGACACCTTAAAATTTTATACCCCCAAATCTGATTCCTGCTGTAAAGCACTGTGAGAGTTTCCAGACGCAAAGGAGTTTGTTCATGATCATAAAGAATCATTAAGGGCCTTTGGGTTAACATGTTATGTAAACCAATATATGCACGCATAGTGTTCGAATACCACCGTTACCTGCGCAGTAAATGGTATTTTAACCGATGGTGAGATTTTACCATTGAAGAAATCTTGGACCAAAGGGTCAACGTGCACGGCAATGAGATCTGATAGTTTCCTGTAAGGACCAAATGAATGAAGTAAAAATCTATTAACATAACACTTTTTTCGCGTTCATATTTAAAAACACGAAAGAAGCCCAAACCAAGAAAACGAAAACTGTTTTTAACATCCAATCGCATGCTTCGGAATGGTTTTATAGGGGTCGTACTCCAAGAGTCCAAGCAATTACAACACGATTTAATTCAGTTAAAGTAAAAATTGTTTGGAATAAAAGGAAGACTTTGTTATTTTCCAAACAACACAATTTGTTTATATCAAGGTTTACTTAATTCTTCAGTTGCACTCACTGCCTACAGGCGCCGAAGACAAAAGACAGAGCGGCCATGTTTGTTCCCTAAACAAAAGAAATCATCAAAATTCTTTTGTTCAGCGGCATCAACATGGCCGCTATGACGTCAGGTGCATCCCAGCAATGCAACGTTTAAAATTCGTAGTGTCTGCGGTTCCTGCCCTTTCAGAAGCCGATCAGATTGCCAGATAGTAACTGGTTGGTACAACTTGCTTACCCATAGTTCAAGGCCACTGGAGTCGATGGGGAGGTTGGTCAAGATGCAGCAAGAACTGTCACTATGGTAACCAGAAAAGAACACGGAGGTGTGTGTTCAAACCCCATGGCGGACCAGTGAGGAGGCTTCCGTGCAGGGGTCAGTGGATCCAATCACGGCGATGCAACTACCGAGTTCCCTGCATTGGTTGGTACATTTGATCAGTAAAGTTTTGCTAAGGCAAAGTGTAAAATTATAATTCAACGTTTCGGCGTCTTCGTAACACCATTTTTAAGACTAAGTGATTTAAATTAATGTAAAGTTTATGCCATTTTAATTAGTGTAAAGTTATAAATATTACATTAATTTAAATCACTTAGTCTTGAAAATGGTGATATGGAGACGCTGAAACGTCGACCAAAAATTTTTAGTGCTCAGTAGGTTAGTACATTCAGTGTTAAATGAATGTTACAGAGGGTCAGAACTGGTAAAAAACATTTTATTCGATTTTAGCTACTTGCTGGCTGCTGACAGTAAATGTCAATTCCGGCATCTCGTTGTTTTACCCGCCTTAGATAAAAAGCAGTAAATCTGCGATACAAATATTAGCCATATTCAATTGTTTGTTTTTAGAAACAAAAATCTTTAAAACCAATTCATTGGGTCCCATTATAGTAATGAAACTAAACCATAACCGTTTTTTAGCGCATGGTCGTTGGGGCCACTGGACACAATATGGACCCTGCAGTGCCAGGTGTGGCACCGGTAACAGAAAAAGAACCCGAGTGTGTCACTTACCTAATCCAAGGCCCTACCTCAGAAGGATCCCATGCAGAGGAACTAACTACCAAGCCATTCAGTGCAAGGCTAACAGACCATGTACGTAGGGGATTTGGGTCGATTTTATTTAGTTTTAGGAAGACCAAAATATAACACTGAAACTAGGTTGAGACTCAAGAGAAAAACCGAATTCATACATCATCGTCATTAAATAGTCGGTCTAAATGTGTTTGGCGATGTCTTCCACTCGACCAATCATATCAAAGAGAAAGACCAGAGGAAGCTTACTCTATAGCTTAAGCATGCGCATCACAAGCCCCAACTTCTCATTCTAGTGAGTCGCTAAGTACTCTCAAAGCACAGTTAATTCTCGGCTCCATATTGATTACAACTAACAATTCTCTGCAGGTTATCCAAATTATTGAAAGTCTACAAAAAGGTAAGTACGGCAGGTAAAAAGAATGAAAGTCTACAAAAAGGTAAGTATGTCTCTCTCTCTCTCTCTCTCTCTCTCTCTCTCTCTCTCTCTCTCTCTCTCTCTCTCTCTCTCTCTCTCTCTCTCT
>JAOBAT010066483.1:0-16076 GCA_026413305.1 Hydrozoanthus tunicans
TCCGGCACTGGGAATCGAACCCGGGCCTCCCGCACGAAAGACTGGCGCCTTACCAACTAGGCTAACCAGGCGGCGGTTTCCGCTTCCTTTTTAATATTCAAGTGTTTGAAGTAGATTTTCTTGGATTTTTCTCTTGAATCTATGATTCTATTCTTCTTGTTAATTTCAGTTTTTAATAAATTTACTGAAAGGCAAGTTTCAGGATACCAATACTGCACAGTTGTTTGATTGACAGGTTCATTGAGAGTCAGTACACAGAGAACAGTAGAAATTACAAACTACACTTCAATTTCCAAAATCTCTAACAATTTTTGAATCAAAACTTTTGGGTTTTACACAGTTCTATTGCTGAGGTCCATGTGTTCCGGGACACAAAGTTTGCATTTACTTCCGTTTGCCATATATGGTTGGTTGAATCTCAAAGTGTTGGACACAATCAGTCGTTATAAATACTCTAGCTAACACAACGTCACTGAATCAAACCTCTCTAAGCCGGACACCTTCGGGTCTGGCCTTAACTGTCCGTCGTAAAGAGGTGTCCGTACCTCTTATAGAGACTTATAAATTACAGTAAATGACTGCATGAGCTGATAACGGCAGGGACCAAGATTTGGTGTCCGTTTTACAGAGGTGTCCGTCTTCTCTAGGTGTCTGTCTTGAGAGGTTTGACTGTATTTACTTATCTAAACCAGAAAAACGATTGCTCAAAAGTTCAAATTTGAAGTTTCTTTAAGAACCAATTGAAACTGTTTCTGTAAAAGTACTGCACAGCACTAACCAGAGATTGTTGGTTAAACTTGAGGTTGCTTTCTGCATACCAGTGCGTTATAACGCTGAGTTACAAATAGAAGAATGGAAGAAATCAAAGTAGACTAGATTAACGACATGGGTTAGCGTAACTGCTATGTCGAACTACAAAGTAAACTTAGTTAATAAAAAATATTTTCAAGAGATAATTCAAAAGTTTTGAAACTGTTAAATGAACCAAAGATATATTAATTGGTTTCACTATTATGCTTGCCAAGTAATGAACACTTAAAGTTCTTATCAAGCTTAATTTTTTTATTTTTTGTATTAAAACTGTTGTCATCTGTTTACTCAAAGCTCGAGTAACCAAAGAAAATTTCCATGTCTAAGTATGCTTTTTAATAGAAAAAAAAAAAGATTGGAGTTTAAATTTTGACCGAGCAGGTCGGGGACTGGTAACCTGCGACGCAGCAGCATTGAGTTGTGTGGTTTTTGTTTAAAAGAATGCCAAAACATTTTTATTTCAGATAATTTCAGGGGAATAATTCATTGATTAAAGTTATAACAATTTGACTATTAAAACCAGAATTGAATTTTTTGAGATAAAAAAGATTGTCTCTCCTTCATGCTTCGTGCTACGTCATATGCCTCTTGCTGTGAAAGTAAAATCAAAAATTAAAATTGCATTTCAAAGAAAGATTCTTCAAATATGCCCTTTTATTGGATTACTAAACTTCCCTTATCTAACAAACCAAAAACTATTAAATGAAATGAAATAACAATAATAATAATTTTGATAAAATAATTTGAATTAACATGTAATAAAATGTAAAAAAACTATTACCATTATTAACAACATTAATGTTATTATTATTGCTATTATTATTATTATTATTATTATTATCATTATTATCATTATCATTATGATTATCGTCACTATAATTATAAAATACATCTTGTCTCCTCATTCAGGGTTAGGCCAAGATGATCGTGTGCACGTGTAACTATATCATTAGTAAAAATACTAGACGTATGTCAGCGCTTATTCTTGCCTATCCAAGATATCAACTCAAACAATAGATCTTTAGCCAATACTGCGCTGACCATGCGAGCGTAAATCCTTCCGTTTCCACCTCTTTCGACTAAGTGCTAACCATTGAAACCTCGCGATACTCGTTCACGTTGGCTAGAGAGACCCGTCTTGAAGCGTACACGAAAACCCATGAACACGTACAGGAAGAGACTTCCAGGCTATTGTGAGTATTTCAGATCATGAAATAATAGCTATAGGTAGCAGGACTCTGGCAAACTCTTGCATTTAGCCGCCCTTTTACTTTATTATTTCACGGAAGGTGTTGAGCAATACAGCTTTAGTCTCACTTAAGAGGAAAAGTGCGTCGCCTTAAAATTTGAAACGGTTTTGCAAGAAAAGGGAAGCTCGGATGTTTAGTTTTGTTGACGTGAAAGATGACAAGGGTTGATCTATCTATCGACCTCTCTGTGTATGTTCTCAGCTGCCTCGCAGCAAGCTCGGATCGAACGTGCACCTCCCTGTTTACAAAATACAAAGAACCTTCTAAAAAAAAAAATGATTTAAAAAGCGAGAAAATTACCGTATTAGTTCATCAGTCACTATGTCTTGAACTTAACAGGAAAAGTTTTTACAAGTGTTGACTGTGGATAAGTTTCGAAAGTTCATGATCATAGAAACTGAATTAATTGAAACAGCAGTCTTTTGTTCCGGAATACAATACAAGCGAATAAATCGGCCGCTGTTTAAGGTTTTCATTTGTTCAAAGATCAGAAAGCTTTTTGTTTGTGTGAAATCGGGTTTTTAGAGGAGAGGCTCAAATTTCAAAAAAACTTTACAAACCCTGGATTGGTGGACATCTTATGATCTGCTGGTAACACTTCCTGTTCGTGGAAACCGTAATTATCGCCCAGCAAACATTCGATAGCAGCAAACCGTTCTAACAAATCTGTTTTAAACTGCTTTAGCACATAATCGTAGCGTAATATTTGTTTTTTCAGAGGTGATATCAGACTTTTGTTTTTTGTAATCATGTTCTGTCCTTAGTAACTGAAAGCGGCCCCGTGATGTTTCGCCTACTATGTGGTTATAACAAGAGGAACTTGTTCCAATCAGTAACCAATTAAAAATAGAACAGGTTTTCATCTCGTTCAGACGACCTTAGATTCTAAATTTCTTGAGTATAAGACGATAGTTTTTGATAAAACATATATTCTCTTTGGAACGGTAGTCTCTTTATTTGTGAAGCCGAAAAATCACTGATGGTTTTGTTAACCATACAGCTGGGACAACCCACGCTGTTGAAAGTCTTTTGGACTGGAAAAGAGATCGGTAAAAGATAGCATGTCCAAAATCCCAAAAGTCTTTAAAAAACGCGGGCTCTCCAAGTCGGCTTATGCTAGCTGTGTGTGTTTTTTGCACAAATATAGAACACAAGTAAAGAGAAAAAGTTCTACAGCTACAATGCCTCAATTAGTGTTAGAGAACCATCGAGTAAGCAGTGTAATCTTCGCAACATTAGTCAGTGGCGAATATTCAGTCCTTTCCGGAATCGTGATTGAATAAACAAGGGCTTTATACTGCCGACACGATATTCCGAAATATTTGACTGCATGTCAGCGCAGCTGCGTGACGTGTAATTAAAGCTGTATTCATTCTTGCATTGCCATCAATAAAAGCTTTGTCAGTTACAGACAAGAGTCCTTCCATTTCCATTTCATAACCCTAAGGTTTACTTTATTCAGATTTTGCTAACAGCTGCTATTGCTTGGTGGGAGAAAATACATCGTCCGTATTGGCCAGGCGGAGCCACGGAGCCACTATCGAAAAATATTCTTTACTCAAACACCGGCAATATAAGACAGAGAATGGCAATTAATTCTAAACCGCGTGTTGCGCAACATTAACTAAAATATTTATTAATATCATACCGAAAATTGGAGGTAAATCGTCAACATGTGCATGTCACGGCGGCATTTTGAAAACCCTTATTTTAAAACAATTTATTTTATACGGCTTTTCTGGTAAACTATTCGTTGTTGTTCTGAATTTCTTGAATGAAAATGTCAGACGGCGATGACTAGTTGTCGTGTTTTAAACTAAGTTTTGACTTTAATGACATCCGAAAGACTTCCAGCGGAAACAGCATCCGTAAAAGTACGAATGAGCTCCGAAGCAATACCGGCCTAGATTGCCTAGAGCTTGAGTGAAGGCAGTTCCGGTCAGCATTGTTCTATTGGAGAAAAATGATAATTAAGACTTTGCTAAAAAAAACAAAAAGCTTTTAAAGTAGCTTTGAATTATCAATGAGGCGTTTAATATTGATGTTTCATCAGAAAGAAAGGCGGACTGCAATTAACTCAACCTTACAAATTTTTCTAAATTGAAAGCAAGATTGAACAAACATTCATTCAAATATTATAGTTCATATCATAACCTATAAACCGTGCAGGCCTGGTGACAAGCGTTAGGCTGCGTCATATGGTTGCAGTCTTGACAATCATGGCAGGCCTGGTTCCCTTGCAATCATTGGCCCATGACACGTCGACATGGCAACGATTCTGGTGGTGGAGAGCGAACTTGAAGTGGCCGGCAGGAGTAACAGACGTTTTGAAGGACGCCTTTGGGACATGCGTACCTAATGCAGCTTACTGCTTCCAGGTCAGTAGCTAAATAGATTGGTCTTGGATATGGAATTGACTTCTACAACACAGACACATAAAAAACAGAAAACTTTAAAACAGCTCCACGCATTGTAATACTTATGTTTTTCATTCCTTACAGCGGCTGCCAGCCTGGGCTAAGGAAGACAACACTGAACTATTGGCTGTCGACAGTGTGGGTACAGTGTATGAGTGGCGATTTGACTCTCAAAACCCTACTGCGCATGCGGCGTGGTTGGCGTTCCACCTTCACCAGGAGACCTCAGCAGGAAGCGCGAAAAATGGTCCTGCGTGGGTGCCCATTGTAAGGGAGGGAGCCAGCCCCAAAGCAGCTCAGGACTCATTCATGTATCGGGTTCAGAACAACGTCAAGGTAGGTGGATAGTTCTTATGCAGCTACCTCCCAAACAAGAGGCGATTTTGACTGGTGTAATACTATAGATAAGCAAAACTTTGGGCCACCTTATATTATAGAGTTTTTAGTCATTTCTTGTAGAACGTACAAATTCAAGAGGAAGTGATTTTCCCTACCACTGAATGCGCTTTAACAAATTTTTTGTTCTCTTTTGTTTACTTTGTATAACAATGTCATTTCTTGCTTTTAAAACTCCCAAGGGAACAGAAAGGCACTCTTGTCCAGTCGCTCAACAGGTTAAAAGTCTTGTGTGTAATTGAGCCCGAACATATACCACTAACTTTTCTCTTCCAAATCACACTACGATTGTAGAACAACGTTTTTCCATAGCATAACTGCCCTTTTAGACAAACACTGCATGTAAAACAATTTTGTTGGCACCTATTACGTCAACCAACTAGCAACCAAACTGTTGCTTACGTACTTGTAGATGAAGACGTTACTCCAATACGAAAAACGTTACTCTCTGTGAGAGAATGCCGTGTCAACAATCAGCGTTAATGACGAAAATGATACCAAGGTCGGCAAGGACGAAGATGACGAAAATGATAACAACGTCGTCCTAGTCGTCCAGAGGAGACCATTAAAAAGAGTAGAAGCAGAGTGTTGAAAAGTTCCTAGAGTAAGAGGAGCAACTAATTTGGGTCTATGTTAGACTTGAGGTTCCTGACAGGTTTACTGACTTCTAGTTGCAAACACATTGTAACATGGTAACAAAAACTTTAGGTGCAAACAGCACCAGACTAATGAAAGAAGCGGGTAAAACATAAATCTCTTCAACTAGGTTTTTTTTTCAAATCAGGACCAGAGCTGAAATTTTGGTTGTTTGAATTAAATAATTACAAGCATGAGTTAAACCAAACCATAAAACAGAGCTTGCTTGAACACATGGTTGTAGTCAACTCACGTTGTTCTTTCGATCCCAGTCTCTCCTCCTCGACGATGATAACTGTGACTGTTTGTCCACGCTGAGTATGGGACATGGGATGTGCGGAGCAGGCCACAACACTTCTTACGGGAAAGCGAATGTGTTTGGCGTGGATAAGTTGTACGATCCCGGATGTAATGGTCCGAAACCTAGCAACGGGCTGACCCTGTACTTCAGAACCACTCAACCGCTGACCCTTAGTAGCTTTGGCGGTGGATGGCGGGCGTTCTGGTGGTGGTCCAAGGATGGGCGTTGGCCTGTCGGTGCTACAGACGTTCTGCAAGACAGCTACGGATTCTGTTCAAAGCACAACTATTACTGCTTCCAGGTATTACTCCCCTTGTTGTGTAGCTACCTCGGACAATAACTTTCTATTTGTTTAAGGTCATTACCCAGTTTTGCATTGCGCATCCAGTTACTGCGCAAATTAAAAATTTAAAAATGTTTACACAATCATATCATGTTTTAGTGAATGTTGAGCTCTCATAGGTACATCAGAAAAATTAATGCAAAGAGGAGTTTTGTTCGGATTTTTGGGGGCTTTTTGTTTAACTCGTTCCAATCTCCCCTCGGAAATGGGGAAGGACAGCAAATGTTTTGCAGACTTTCCTAGAATTTCTCCTAAACAAGCATGGGTAGCCCACAAATTTTTTTCGTAAATCAATCAAATTTCAGCAGGACTCTTTGAAGAGAAAAAATAAGGAAGATCTCAGTGTTGCAAATGTGGAAAAATATGAAAAACATAGACGAGAATTCACTGTTTCTTTAGATACAGGAACCATAGCAACAACAAAAGCGCATGAAAATTCCTCCTTATCAAAAATGTTGTTATTGAAAATGAAAAAAAAAAATTCCCTATCAAAAAGAACTCTTTATTTTATCATCCTATACTTCTCTTATGCTCTTCAATGTTATCTTGGTTGGCCTCATGAGAACTATAGCTTACAACGAAATATAGCCCTGGAGGGAGTATTTGTATCAATCATCTCTGAAAAGGTACCATGGGCACATTCCTTTTTTTGTTCCATTTTTGTAGTTTACTACATATAATGATTGACAAATGGAGAAAGTTTGACAAAAATCTCAGTGTAGGTTCTTAACCATGGCCCAGTTGTTCGAACGTAGGTAAACTTTAACTCAGCCTGTGATAACTAACCCTGAGTCAAACTGCCGTTGCTCGACAGGAGGTTAAATCCAAACAGTTTCAGAGTTAGCTAAATGGCGTTGTACATTGTTACTCGAAAGAGAAGTTTGTTTGCCTCCATACGACTCAGACAAACAGAGCCATGTTTGACAAGAAGGTGTTTGAGAACGTAGCGATCTTGTATATACAAGAATCGATTTTCTTGTTAAATTCTGAATATTATGGTCGGTTCAAAACATTGCAATAGCCACCTCTCGATTTATGATAGCTGGTTTGTTTGTCTGATTCCGTTGCCTTATTCAGTAGTGAACAGCGCTGTTCACGGTTAACAATAACAAGCTTCACCTACTTTTGTTTTTGCTTTCCAATTTACTGTTTTCCACATTATTTATTAAACGTGCCGTTTGTTTAGGTGAGACGATCTCTGATTTCTCTCAGTTCGCGAAATTAAGGCGAAATCTTCCGTTTAACTTACTAGTAGTAGCTTTTTCTCAGGTAAGGCAGAAATGCTCGAAACTTGAAGAGTTTAAAGTACCGTAAGTAGTTAAGATACATACACATTAATAACCTTTGGTGACTCGTTTATCAGAGACTTCCCTCTTGGCTGAGAGAGGACGTGACTCAGCTGCTAGCAGTTGATTCCCGAGGCACTGCGTACAAGTGGCAGTTCAACAGCTCTAACCCGACATCCCACGCTGCCTGGAAAGCATTTCACGATCATCAGATCATACCGGCCGGAAAGGTAAGGTGCACCCGTGATAAAGAGCGCAACACTATTATATTAACCGCAAAGGTTACTCAGTAGTCTTTATACTAAAGCATATAAACCTGAGCTTACCATTTTCTCGCAAATAATGCATTGTTTGACAGTTTCCGTTACCACTAGAAACATTTGATGTGTAAAATCCTGTCAACGAAGCCAAAGAGCAAATCATCAAAAATGCAGGTCGCTTATGAACTAACTAATGGTTTCTACCGCATACAGGTTGTTAACAGCAGTCCCTGGAATCCTGTGGTTCTCAGAGGGACAGCACCGAAAGCAACTCAGGACGCGTTCATGTACAGAAAACAAAATGGTGTCACATCTCTGCTACTGGATGATGACAACTGTGACTGCTTGACCACTTTGAACCTGGGTCACGGAATGTGCGGTTCAGGCCATAACACAAAATACAGTAAAGCAAACACTTTCGGCGTCGACGCTTTGTATGACCCAGGATGTCACGGCCCGATACCAGGGGTTGGTTTGACACTATACTACAGAGTAGATCGGCCATCAACACTGGATACCTACGGAGGGGGCTGGAAACTGTTTTGGTGGTGGTCAGCTGGCTATCCGTGGCCAAGGTGTAACGAGACGGGGTCCAAAATTACAGACGTACTTGAGGTAACAAAAATGTAATCTCGTGCAGTAAATATACGAAGACCGAGTCAAAAACTACATATTTCTCGAGGTAGCTTCGCGTCTTTTAAGGGACCTCATGAACAAAATGTAGAACGACAGGTTCAGATATTTGTTGATGGTTTAGAGGTAACAGAAGTGATTTCCTTGGTGATGGAATAACAGAGCTATTTATCTTTTATCTTTTTAAGATTTAAAATTCTTTTATTTAGATTTTATGCTGCACTAACGACTACGAGCTTAGAATTGCAGTAGAAGGAATCTATTAAAACCGTTGGCGGTAAAGAAAAGGAATATTTCATGAGCTCGAAGAATATTTATTTACTCATTCATACATTCAGCGTAGGTCGGCAATCTCTATCCTTTCTGAATAGGAAGTTTAAGGGGTTTGCAAAACTAATTATTATTCGTACAGGGCGGAGTGGCGAAGCCACAAAGCCCGATACGAGAAATATTTTTTCTCCTAACGCCGCCAATATAATCTGGTGTAGGCGGCTCAGAATAGTAAAAGGTTCTTGTCGTGTATACCATGGACGAAACACTAGAAAATAACGACCAAATTTTGATATCGAGTTCGACTTTGGTTTTAATTCAATTGGAGGTGGTCGGGACGAAACGGAGCTAAGAGTGATTGCTGCCTCGAGAGCTGAAGAAGAACAGGAAAATTGCCAAGATAAAAACACAGACATTTTTCAACTACCGTCAACTGTTGTGCCAATGAAAGGAGTGAAATAGAGGTGTTTGTTAATCAGCAAAAAGCCCAAAATACAATGAAAGCTACCCAAACAGCGTTTCAAAGATTGAAGTCGTGGTATTTTCAGCACTACGGTAAAGAGCTCGACCTGAAGAGCGTATCAAAGGAATCAGTAAAAACTTTATTGATGCACTTTTTCCTAGAAATAAGAGACACAAGGAAAAACAGTATTGGTGCAGAGTACGAGCCTTCAACACTAACTTCATACCGTAATTGTTTAAGAAGATATTTCCTTGAGCGTCCGGTGGGTGATTAATTTCGAAACAAAAAACTTTGGAGAGTATTGGAAAGGGAAGCCTCCCGAAAGCCTGTGATCCTCTTGATGAAGAGCATATTGAAAAGTTGTGGTCTAACGAAGCCGTTGGTCTTAACAATCCGCGCCAGTTGTTGCATCTTGTGTAAGGATGCTCGGCACAAGAGCCCGCAAATAGCACTTGGAACGCAAGATTGAGATTTCCGAAGTATGGGTTCATTATGTGTATATTGAGAGGTCTACAAAACAAGAAATGGTGAAGATGACTGTCCCTCTAAGCGACGAAAATACAACAACAAGAGTTTCCGGATGGACAATGGTCTGCGCGATCCTTACAGAGCTTACTCGGAGGAGGACGGCTAGGGACTTTCAAGCTTTTTATCAATTCTCCCAACATCCTCCCCCCATCGTGCAGTAAAAAAATTACACGGCACGGAAAATGCGTTATATTTCTTAATGAAAATTCACATAACTTACCATATTACAATTTAAATGGATGTTGCTAGATTGAACTGTTTCTTCAACTATGTGAAGGTGAATGAAAATGAAACAAAACTTTGAAATAAAACTATGCGTGGAGGGTTTTACGTTTTGTAACGGACTCCTGTTCCAACACGTGTTGAATAAACTTAGAATATGCAGTTTTTACGAAGTGACGTGTCGTTTTCAAATCCTAAGAAACCAATAAAATGCAAACCAGTTTTAGCCAATCACGCGCGTTAATTCTGAACCGCCGATTCCGCATTACTTCGGCGCCTCTCTCCCTGGGAAAAAAATTAACTGAGTCGCGATACTGAAACTTGTTTAAGCATTATACTTTACTCATTCACACAGTCTACACAAAAAGCGTTAGGTCACCAACATTTTTCTGTCCTAAAAGGAATGTTATGGCGTTCGTAAAGAGAGCAATTAGCTAAATGCTTCATATTTTACTCATCCGCTCATCCTAATAACAGCATTTTACAAGTTATGTAAGCAAGTATTTTACTATCTTTACAGAAACCTTACGGTGTTTGTAAGGAGACCAATGAATACTGTTTCCAACGTCTACCAGCGTGGGCAGTAGACCGTGTAACTGAGCTGCTCGCGATGGATCAGGAGGGGACTGTGTACAAGTGGAGATTTGATCACAAAAACCCAACATCGAAAGCTGTTTGGAATGCCTTTCACAACCACAAAGAGACAGGTAGCGGTGTTCTGAAAAACAATGCGCCATGGAACCCTACGGTTTTAAAAGGTACTTGAAAGAAATTGAGCAACAACGCTGTTTATGATGCTTTTGTTTGTAGATGAATGCGTGTGTGTTTATCGTATCGTCAAACAGAATCCGGCAATCTGATTGGCTGCTGTGGGCGGGGTTATCTTGTAACGATCAACCGCGGGCATTACAAACGATTTGTTTCTCTCCGGACCTTATGTAAACAAAATAACAGTACATAGTTGCAAGTTAAGAATTGATTGATTAAGTTCCCTCTCCTTTTTTTCAACTTCGTCTCTTTTGTTTCACTATAGTTCTCAGAATTTCATTCTTAAACTTAAAAAACCATTTAGCCTTGTATAGTAAATAATTTACTAGTCTCAGTCTCTAAGACCTCGGTCTTGTGGTACGAGCGTCAACAGTCTGGGTCTGAGTGAGATATCCCAGTAAGACCAAACATTAACATCAACTGGCGACAGAAATTATTAGAGTCAGAGACAGAGATGAAAGTACTGGAAACAGCAGCAGTGACATAGGTATCAGGTTTTTAGCAATGTTTGTGGCATTTGATATAGTGTGACGTTGCAAAAACGGTCTCTTTCAACCGCACGTGGTTTAATACTTGTCAATAGCTAATCAACGTCTATTGTTCTTAAAACGTGGAGCTTTGTTTGTAATGTAATAAGTTAAGATGCATCTTAGTCTTCGCTGGCTTTTGTAACTAGCTTTTGGTAGAATTGTAGTTTGGAAAACCAGCTACTCTCTCGACAGAAACTACAGTCAGGTCTTAGCAGGGACTACCTGAGCTAACCCAAATACAAATCCCCGTTACAATATCAACAAGAATGCTGGAATTAGAGCCCAGTCCTCGGTCAGTACATAACAACAAACTTTATCTTTAGGCAAAGCGCCAGCCGTTCCTCAAGACTCGTTTATGTATCGCAGCCAGAACGGAATCAAGTCTTTCCTTCTTGATGATGATAACTGCGACTGTCTCTCCACGTTGAATGTTGGTCACGCGATGTGTGGAGCTGGTTCCTCAAGCAAGGCGACGGGTGTAGACCGGTTGTATGACCAGAACTGTGGACTGCCCAGCCTTAACAATGGTACTTGAATGTGCAACCATGTGGTGTTGTGCTTCTTATTACGTTTAATAACTATGATGATAAAATAACACTGCTAATCAATTACGCGGTTGTTTTTGTTATTATTACAAACCTGGATAGGAATAAGAACAGATGTGTGTACGTGCGGTCATAAAAGCCTTATTAGTAAGCAAAGTGTACAGTGAACAAACATAAATGCATTTGGTTCTAGTCCTACCAGGTTTTACAACCATTTTTGAAAATAGTCTATAACTTGATATTTCTGAAAACAGTCTATTTCTTGATAGTTTAAAGACATATAAGTATCTTAATAACCGAGTGTGAGGTTTGTCCAGGGAAATATTTGCCCGAGCTCTTTCACAGTACAAGACCGAGCGATGGAACAGCCTCCCTAATGACTCGAGACTTTTAAAAAGAAATTGAAAATTCATCTTTTTAAGGCTGCATACATTACTAATTAGCTATTATAACCAGTTTTATATTATTATCAGTTTATTATTATTTTTCATTATTTCCTTATATGTTTTTTGTTTGTTTGTGGAATTAGTTACATGTACTGCATGTAAGTGATCTTTTATCATTAGTATTTGTACGGCACATTTGAAAACGTTGTGTTGAATTCGCGCCTTAGAAATTATTATTACTATTATTATTATTATTATCAAAATGTTGTCAAAAGACTTGCAAAGACTGATCTTACAACGTGAAGAGTTGCGGAGACGCATGTACCCGATCTTCTGATCCAACGTTGGCAAGTACACCGATCGTACACGGTTTTGCACTGGTGTTAAACCTACTTCATATTATTATTATTATCATTATTATTATTATTGTTGTTGTTGTTGTTATTATTATTATTATTATTATTAATATTATTATTATTGTTATTATTATGAAAGGCGAAAAGAGCCCCTTGCCTCCCAACGAACAGCTAACACAGCATTATCCTGATTATTTCAGCATTGATGATGTATTTCCGGACGCCGTCCCTCAGAACGTACCAGAACTACGGCCACACGTGGACGGCCTTCTGGTGGTGGCCGAGAGACGGTAGCTGGCCCTCCCAAGCCCGCGATGTACTTGAACACCCCTACGGGACCTGCAGGGACTTTGACACTCACTGCTTCCAACGGCTTCCTACCTGGGCCATAGAAGACCACACAAAGCTCCTAGCTATCGATACTGACGGAACTGTTTATATGTGGAAATTCTCTTCCAAGAATCCAACAGCCCATGCTACTTGGCAAGCTTTTCACGATCATGTGGAGACGAAACCAGGTGCAGTTCTAAACAACCAAGCTTGGAACCCTACCGTTCTGGAGGGGAATAAGCCATCACATAGTCAGGATTCATTCCTATACAGTGATCAAAAGGGTGTCAAGTCTGTTCATCTTGATGATGATAATGGTTACTGTATGAATACGCTGAGGTACGGGTCAAATTTCGACTTCACACATGTTCGTGATTTCTATTAACAGTCTTTCATTAGTCAAAACATTGAAACAGACAATCGTTACGTATGGATGTCAACTAGCTACATTACACGAATTGAAACTATTCACTAGTTTTGGTTTATCATTCATAAAGTTACTGCAGTCTGATTGGTTTAAAGCCTCTATAAACCCCAAACAGGGCAACTACAGATCAAAGATGTAAATACTGCATTTTATATTAGCCTTTAAAATACTTACTTGTGCTGATTAATCCGGAGTTTTACCTAAAACCAGTCGATCGCCAGTACAGATTGTGTGCCAGTGAAGTTCATGTTTGGTATTAAGTCTTTATTGTAGAGGTTTATGTTTATACAAAGTTTTCTTACGAGCATACGAAAATATAGGTGTTCTCCTGATGCTTTTGAACGTTTCTGAACTGCAGCCTGGGAGGCGATAATAGTCCAGTGCATGACAATCAGTTTGGAGTGGACTTGCTGTATGATCCAAAGTGTGACAAGAGCTCCTTCACAAGTCCTTCAAAAGGTGTTGCTCTCTACTTTACCACTGCTCGCCCGATGACGTCATGTTTTCATGGCGGAAACTGGCTGACCTTTTGGTGGTGGAACGCGGGCGCAGTTTGGCCCACTGGTGAAAAGGACGTTCTTGGTCATCCGTACGGTAAATGCAGCCCCCAGGATTTGTTTTGCTTTGGCCGCATTGCATCATGGGCATCGGAAGACAACACAGAACTTCTTGCTGTGGACTCATTTGGAAATGAGTATCTTTGGAAGTTTTCTTCTAAAAATCCCATCGCACACGCAGCCTGGCAGGCTTTCCATGATCACGTGTTAACACCAGCTGGGAAGATTTTGAACAAAAAACCCGCCTGGAACCCCAAGGTTCTGAAAGGAACAAAACAGAAGGTATGTTGTGTATGTGCTACTTACAATATCAATCAAACAGCCTGCGGTTACAGCCATTGCTGTGAAAAACAAAAAGAGATGAAACACACCGCGGTGAAGTGGAGTCAGATTGATAACACGTTTTTTGTTTCAAGGATGAATTCCAGCGTATCTAGGCATGCTCTGTTTCCAACCGCTGACATACACAAGTCTGTACTGTTCTAAACATAGCCGCAGAAACGAAATATGACGTAATACTAGGTTTGGAATTTCTGAGCAGTTTCACAAGAGGCTGCAAAAGCTCGAGTAGTTTCTTTGTTAACTGTTGTTGGTTGAACCATTTTGCGATCATGACAGTCAAGATAAGAACAAAATAGGAAAAAAATATCATGAAGTAACTTAAAAATTTTTTACAAGCAGTTTTCTCTAACAAAAATAATTGAAACTTTTGCTTTCTAAATATACCATACAATTTTTGTGCAAGAATTTTTAATGTATAAACTAGAAAAACTGGTTTCATGTGTCTAAGTCCAGAATGGCTTATTTGAAACTTAGGGACAGAATGGATTTCAACTGTCTATCGTTTTCTCTGTACCCTGGTTCCTCGAAATGAAAAAGTTTTAAACCAATCATCCATTCATGTTCTTCACCTAAACTAGGTTTGTGGTAATAATTTCTAAACAATGTGCTAGCACAGCCATATCGTACAAAACCAATTTTAGAAAGAACAGAACAATTCAATTCAATAAGAGAAACATTGTTAACAAGCTTTCTTTTGCATTTCAGGCCGTCCAGGATTCGTTCATGTACAGGACTCAAAACGGAGTGACGTCTTTGCTTCTCGATGATGACAACTGTGACTGTCTGTCTACCCTAAGCATGGGACACGGAATGTGCAGCGCCAACCACAACACTAAATACAGTCGCGTTGGGGTAAAGGGTGTAGACGTTCTCTCAGATCCCGGATGCAACGGCCCCAGACCGGAAATAGGGCTGACACTCTATTTCCGTTCAGGCTAAGAACTAAGGCGCCCTTCAAGAAAGGAAGCTGGACTGCAAGGATTGTCAAAGATCAACATTTTAGCTGATTTTAGAGCCATTGTAGTTACTCGCAACAGTCTTCCTTAAAAATTAGTTCTCAGGATCTCTCGAGATAACCTAGTAAACGAACGATGACAAAAATGGATAGAAGTTTTTGACCCAGTAGTTGTTGCTTGTTAAACTTCTGTTCCGTGTGAAGGTACAACTCAGGATGGTGTATCAAATAAAAATGTGAATATGAAACCAAATTGTCTGTAGTAGCAACAACAGTACACCGTTGTTTCCTCGCACCAAAAAAAAACTTGTACTTCCTCAATTCCATAAAGGAAGCCAGCGGTACTCCCTCACTTTAGCACGACAGAAAACGGTTTTAAACTTAGCAATCCAAGCAAGATAAACTAAAAATTGCCAATGTTGAGTATTTCCTGTACCAAGAAACTAGTGAGGCCTCAGTAGCACAACAGAAGTGGTCTTGATTCTAATTACTCTAGACACTCCCAGAATCTAGTCTCGCAAGCAACCATGCAAAACTGAAGGCGTGGCTGCTTGTCTCTTCGAAAACATTACTTCGCAGCTGATAAAACCTACAATATCTTCTACAACCTCGACCCGGTTCCTCAAAAGATGACTAGTGCTAACCCTGACAGTGGGGTAGCCAGGATCTGAAGGTTTGTAGGCCCTTGGGACTAAGGCGTTTTTTTTGCTAAGCCTTTTCTCCACTCGTTTGTATTAGTAGGTACCGTTTTGAAATTTTATTGTTTCCTCGTTTCCTCTTTCTGATACACGTTAGACTAAATTTAAGCTAACAAAGATAAACTTTTTTCAAATGTGCGATATGATAACAATAATAATAATAACAATAATAATAATAATAATAATAATTGATCCGTTAAAACACATTCTAACCAACGTTACAGTACTCACTCAATAGTATCTTGTGGTGAATCTGGCTAATAGCATCATCAAGTGACTCTAACCTATAACATGTGGTGAATATGACCAATAGTATCTTGTGGTGAATCTGGCTAATAGCATCATCAAGTGACTCTAACCTATAGCA
>JAOBAT010066494.1:0-23269 GCA_026413305.1 Hydrozoanthus tunicans
AAACGAAAAACAATGCATCATTTGGGAAATCTAGTTTTTTCAAGAAGATTCTATGAAATTTTCCAGGGATTAATGAATAACTTCCAGGGCTTTTCCAGGGGTTTCCAGGGATTTCCAGGATTTTCAGGGCCCATACGAACCCTGTTAAAATATTTATCAAACTATTTCCATAGGGACACCGACACAGAATGTCAACTTAAACAACTTTAAATGTTAGTGGCATATACTTTATTTCACACATTTTATTGAACTACTCTGACCACATAAAGCCAATGAAAAAACAATTATACAGGTAAAGTTCCTGTTATGTTGCAAATCATCATGAATAATGGCTTTCTCACAGTTTATGTTTGAAATTAAGTGTTTAAAATTATCTCCATTCTCATGGTATCTTGTAAAAAACTAAATTACTAATCAAAGGATTTTGATGCCAAAAACCAAAGATACTCAAGTTATAAATTATTAAGATAAAATATTATAAATTTATTAAGCATATTTATAATCTACTCTAAGTGAAAAGGGAGGTTTTTTGCCTCCCCCCCCTAATATTGACAAACATGTTTAAACATTCATGTTATTAAAACTATGTGTACATTAGAGAAACCAACAAAAAAAACTGGAGAGAAGTAGGAAAATAGTCTTACCTTCTTGACAGTTCCTGCCAGTGAATCCTTTTGCACACTCACAGAAATAGTCAAACCACACATCAACACAACGACCACCATTTCGACACAGCCCCACAGCACAGGTAGAAGTCTTCCGAGGGCAGTTAGGAGAAACACCAGATGTCTCCACTGCACTTGCTAGTTTTTGCTCTTTGCCATTGATGTAGAAATCCCTCATACAGCCAATAAAATCATCTGCTTGTACAGGCTGACCAGGGTGGCTCAAGATTTCATCTATGTCCTTAACCCCACCAATATACAAAGTGGGCTTGGTGGCATCCAGTTTGAGTTCACTGGAATAAAAACATTTAAACCATAAATATATCTTTTGGTGTTAACTATGGTTATGGTAAAAACCAAGAATTCAAAATTTAAAAACAGCAGTTTCTCACTGGCCTTTTACTAAAGTTACTTTTTTTGTTAAAATGTAGATAATCGAAGGGTCTATTGCAAAAAGCATCCTACATGACTTTACATAAAATGCTAAATTCTCCCAATGGTTTATGTTTTGGCACTAGAACATTCAAGTCCCTATCAAGCTTAATTTTTTACTTTTAGATTAAAACTGTCATCATCTGTGAACTCAAAATTCAAATAACCAAATAAAATTTCCACATCTAAGTATGCTTTGGAACAAAAAAAAGATTGGAATGTAAATTTTGACCGAGCAGACATGCGACTGGTAACCTGTGATGTAGCAGCAGTGAATTATGTGGCTTTTACTAAAAAATATTCATTTCTGTTGAAAAATGTCATAAAATTTGTATTTTAAACATTTTCAAGGGAATAATTCGGTGATTAAAGTTATAACAACGCAACTGTTGAGCCAGAATTGAATTTTTTGGGATAAAAAAGATTATCTCTACTTCATGCCCACTGCTACATCATATGCCTCCTGCTATGTCATCATTGCACGCTTCAAGTCTAAAAAATGTAACACGAACAGCTAGAAAAGGTTTTATTTTCGAAAATTACTATTATTAAAGGGTTCTACTTTTCATCTGAAACTTGAAAAAATAAGCTTTATAGGGCCTTTCAATTACCTCTTCCATTAAAAAATTTAATTCTGTTCTATTAAGCATCATATTTGTTTTCCTCAGTTTTCAAAATTTGCTAGATTTTATAAATCAGCAGTTTCACAATAACAATTATGGCAAAACAACAAAACTTAGTTATGTAAACATACAAACGGTAAAATATTACATTTTGATAAAACAAATGCTTTCAACTGCTCTAGTTATCATCGGGTTAAATTATTCTAAGCTAAATAGAGAAACTGAGTATTTGTAGGTTTAGGTTCATTTCTTATTTCTCAGTTTCACTGTTTAGTTTAGAATAATTTTAGTCCCAAGTGGTTGAAAATGATTGTTTTATCAAAACATAATTTCTACCATTTGTGTATTTACAATTTATGTACTTCTCAAAACATTTAGATAATTCTCAATGAATTTCATTAATGTTCAACTTACTGCAAAGCAGCTCCAGATTTCTTCACCTTACAGCAATGATCAACCTCTAGCTCTCCGACCTAGAAAAAAAATACCATTTAAGAATGAATACAAGCTGTTTTGACCCTTAAGTTCAAACCTGTTTGTTAACATCAATCACACATCTCACAAAAATAGCAACTCTAGGTAATGAGAAAACAGAAGCTGATCAAACATAGCAAATACTGTTGAATATGAAAAGCTAAGTTCTCCTTACTGGTCACATTAAAAGTATTGACTTTAGTATAGGGAGAATTTAGCAACACATTGTTTAAACATGGATCCAATTAGGCATTTTCACTTTCATGCACAGTGCATAAATCCCACTGTTTTGGTAGACCACAGGTCTAACATTTGTCACTGAATTCTGTCACCCAGATAAAACAATGAGAAATAAACACTGCAAATCAATATGAATAAACAATACAAACACAATTTAAAACAATTTTATATCTCTGAGACCATAACATTTGTAAGACCTGTGGTTTGTCAAAACAGTGGGGTCAGTACACACTGCGCATGAATGCAAAAATGCCTAATTATACTATGAACATCTTAAAATATAGTGTCAATTTGTTTAAACAGAAAGAAAGTTTTTTTTCATTTTATATGTCTACATTGTTTTTTAGTTCTTGCACAAACTTTAAAGCAAAAGCTACTTTTAGGGGGGAGGTAAGGAGGGTGTTTTTTATTCACACCTGCTTTTATTGCTGGCTGGAACAACTGAACCTAAGTCAATCAAGTTGCATATTTAATATAGCATTCTATTGATTTGTACTAAAATAAGTCCAACTGCAGGTCATAGTTTGGGAGCTTACTGTTATTTTATGTCAACATTTTTGAGTTTGTGTTTAAAAAATTTTTGAGATGACAAAACTTACCATCTTGTCTCGAATCACTGCAACATGATGCCAGTTACCATCAGCAACAAACTTCTCACTTTTCACAGTAACTGTTCCATCACCAAGGTTGAATGACAGCCGCAGTTTTCCATTGATGACTTCTAGAGCTATGAAATCAGGGGGGTCATCAGCGTCTGAACTGTGGTCACGATTATACAGCAGAAGTCCACTACGGCTTGTTGTCGCAAATGCCAGAGTGATATTATTGTAGGTCCCTCTCCTTGAGCTCTGAAGTGTTGGTAACAGCATGTATGAAACCTGCCTAAAACCAAGGCTGGGAATTTGACACCGAGAGCCACGCCCACCAAAATCACACTGGCATTTAAATGATGTTTGAAAGTCCGTGCAGGTGGAGTTGTACAAGCATGGGTTTGATTGGCAGTAGTCAATATCTATCTCACAATTCTTTCCGGTGTATCCTTTTTTGCAACTACAGCTATAGCTTCCATAACTATTAGTGCATGTCCCCCTTGAATGGCATGGGTCATTGGTACACTCATCAATGTCTGTGAGACAGTGCAGATCTGTGAAGCCCGGTGCACAAGCACAGGAATAACCCGATAACTTGTCTTGGCAAGTCCCTCCATTGTGGCAAGGATTTGGTTTGCAGTCATCAACATTCTCTCCACACTGATCGCCGCCATAGCCGGCTTTACACCGGCACCCATCTTTCCACTCATAATTTGCTGATCGAAATATAACAGGGACTGAATCCACTATTGACTCAGTACCACGAGGACTAATGTTACTGAAACACTCCCCACCGTTCTTGCAAGGGTTGTGATCAGAACATGGAGTGTAGTCTATAGTTTTAATAGAAACTCCTGTCGACCCTTCTAGCTGTGCTTTGTTTCTTGTAAAAAGATCTGCAACATTTGTTCGTTCAATATAATTAGCTGTGTTTTCCTTGTGTACTCCAATAAGTAAATCCACCGAAGTCCTGCCTGCTCCTTGAATGCTGGATAACTGTGGCTTGAACCCAGGTGACAAGAAACTGGAAACAGCATTCAAAAAGCTCTTGTAAAACTTTTCCAAGAACTCTGAGGGCTGAACATTTTGCAGACGAACCACAATGCTCTTGACAACTGTCACCTGGGTGTACTTCAAGAACTTTACATTTACTTCATACATGACAGATTGCTTTCCGTCTGATCCTGTAACCCGAAGGGCAAACAAGCCAGTCTGACCAGTATACTTTGTAGAATGAAGCAAGCAACTATCTCTTGTAAAACTAAAACGGCCATTGATGCTGTTAGCAAGCTGACAACTCATGGTGTTGGTCGTATCTTTGTCTGCTGGCTCAACATTTGAAATGAGTCCACCAACAAAGTTACCATTGTACAAGTTTAATATCACATTGCGAGTACTGTTTTTTGGAGGATTGTCATTAACATCATCAACAATGATCTCACATGTTGTTACTGCTGATTGTTGAGGTGACCCACTGTCATGTATTCTAAAAGACAACACATAGGAGGCTCGTTCTTCTCGATTCAACACAGCCTTAGTCATGATAGTGCCTGAAATTGCACCAACTCTAAACTTTCCATAATCAGTTCCTTCGATGGCAAAAGTGAAAGGGCCACGATTAGGATCAACATCTTTGTCAACAGGTTTTAGGGTTGACACTTCACTTCCTGATGGTTTGTTTTCAAGGATTACACCAGAACAGTTTGAAGCAAGACGAGGTGGGTTGTCATTTACATCAGCCAATGATACAATAAGCAGTGCTTTACCAGTCATAGGTGGGCGTCCAGTATCACTTGCAGTCACTGTTAGGTAATATGATGCAACCACTTCTCGATCAAGCTTGGTTGAAGTTAAAATTATCCCTGTTTTAGGGTCAATATTAAACCCAGACTGGATATTCCCACTCGATATGCCATAGGTAATCTGACCACCATCTGAATCATCATCCAAAGCGGTAACATTTGCAACAAAAGTCCCTACTTGTGCTCCTTCACTCACACTTGCTCTGTATTCACTCTTCAGGAAGTGCGGAGGGTCATTTGCATCAGTCACATTAACAGCAATGGATGCAAGGTCACTAGTATTAAAGCTCGCAATGCTTTGTAGCAAGTTCTTTGCCATTACTTGAAGGATCACAAGGTTGGCAGTCTCACTATCCAGCTTTGCTGACACACTCAGAACTCCAGTGAGTGGATCAAGTTTAAAACCTTTGTAGTTACTGGATCCTACAAGGTAATACGCAACAACACCATCCGGTCCTTCATCTTGATCGACAGCACTCACCTTTGTCACAGGTACGTTGACTGGAGCATTCTCTGCAATAGTTGCTGTGTATAGCTGCTTGGTGAACTTTGGTACAAATTCATTCTTGCCAGTGATTTCAATGTTGACTTCTGCTGGTTGCAAGGATTGCAGACTTGGGCTTCCGCTGTCTGTTGCACTTACAGATAAGAAGTAGGCTCTTTTCCCTTCATAGTCAAACACAGATTTACTTGAAATTACGCCAGTATTACTATCAATGGTGAAATCTTTTGAATCCCCTCCAACTAGTGCAAAAGAAACCTGATTATTTCCAGGCCCATCTTTATCTGTTGCTGTCACTGTACAAACAGAAGTCCCAGACTTTGAGTTCTCAGCCAATGATGGTCTGTATATCTGTGGCACAAACACAGGTCGATTGTCATTGTAGTCTGTCAATGTAATCTTCACTCTTACAAAACTTGATCTTGAAATTCTTCCTCCATCTTTTGCAGTTACATTCAGCTGATATTCACTGGAAAACTCATAGTCTAAAGCCTTGGCAGCATACACAGTCCCGTTTCTTGTCCCAACTGCAAAAAAGCCTGCTGAATTTTCGCCGACCAGCGCATATGATACCTCACCGTTTGTACCAGAATCAGAATCAACTGCAGATACTTTTACAATACTTCCTCCAACTGGCAAATTTTCACTTACAGTTTTCTCATAAATGTTTCCAGAGTTTGTAAAAACAGGTTTATGGTCATTTCTGTCAACAGCTTCAATGTAAACATCTGCAAATGATTCTTTCCGTGGGTGGCCTTGATCCTCTGCTTTGACCCTAAGATGAAATATTTTGGATGCATCAATCTGTGGTAAGGATGACTGAGAGTGTATTTCTCCAGTATCTGCTGCCACAGCAAACTTCAGAGTCCCATTTCCTGAAACAACATTATATCGCACAACAGCATTAGCTCCAAAGTCCTTGTTATCTTCAGCAGTAACTTTAATGACACTTGTACCACGAGGAGATGGGACGACTACAACAGTGTGATAACTTGACATAGTAAAAACTGGAACATGATCATTAACATCAACAACTTGAATGATGATTGAAGCATTGCTACTTTGGAAAGGACTGTAGACATTCTTGGCTTCAACAATTAGGTTGTACACATTGGGGTTGATTTGACCTGAAGGGTGTTTATGCTTTAAAAGTGTTTTTACAGATATAACACCAGTCTGCCGGTTGATCTCAAACTTGTCTTCATGCCCAGAAGGAAGAAAAGAATATGAAACTTCTGAATTAGATCCACTGTCCTTGTCTCGAGCTGTAACATTCAACACTGGGGTTCCAGCTGGTAGAAGCTCTTTAATGTCACTGCTGTAAGGATCTTCTATGAATTCTGGCGGATTATCATTAACATCCATTACTTCTACTTTCAACATCATAACTGTCTCATGCATTGAATCATTGGCCACAATTTTTAACAAGAAGAACTCATTTGTTTCTCTATCCAAAACCCTATTTAGGGTCAGTTCACCACTGACTGAATTCATAGCAAAATAACCTCCATGATCTGAATCTGGTATGACAGAATACATTATCTTGGCATTTTCGCCTTCGTCTGAATCACTTGCTTTTACAGTTGTAACAAAAGATCCAATAGCAGCTTTCTCTGATACTGTTACAGTTGGTTGAGTCACAAAGACAGGTACATGATCATTAACATCAGTAACTGTTACCATGACAACAATCTCACTTTTCATTGATCTCTTTCCCACATTTACAGCTTGTACTTTTAACTGGTAGTTTGCAATCTTTTCACGATCCAGTTTTCGACGTGTAAAAAGCCACCCCGAAGTCTGGTTTATGCCAAAAGCGTCAGCAGCTGGAGTACTCTCATGAATGCTATATTCGAGCTCAGCATTAGTTCCAGAATCTGCATCTGTTGCATGTATGCACATAATATTAACAGGTGGTGAAAGTTCTTCGGGTACTCTTGCATAAAATGTACCCTTATCAAACTTGGGGGAGTTATCATTCTCATCAAACAGATAGAAAAGGACACTCACATAACCAGCTTTGAAGGGAGTACTGCTGTCCTTTGCACCAATCACAAGAGTATAGTTGTGTCTGTACTCATAATCTAAAGGTTTTTCAACACTAATAAAGCCATGCACTTTATCTACACTAAAAACTTCTCCTTCATTGCCAGCAGCTATGAAATATGATAATTGTCCAGTTGCATTAACAGTGAGCAATTTTGTGCCAACTGCCACAAGTTCAGATATTCTTATTTCCTGATTACCATGAAGAAATACTGGGAAGGGGCCATGTTCAACAAAAATTTTGACAGATGTTGAAGCACTGTGGTGGGGAGCTTTCTGATTTGTTGCTTTAATGGTTAAAGAATACTCTGGAGGGCTTGATGGAACTGTTGATGCTACTGTGATTATTCCTGTCACTCTGTTGATGCTAAAAACTGGGGTTGCTCCAGCTGTGATGATATAATCTGACTGTGCATTTTCACCAACATCTTCATCTAGGGCAGAAGTGACAGTTATGAATGTGCTGGGCATGGCACCATCCGCCACTGTTACCTCATATGAGCTCTGTTTAAATACTGGGCTATGATCATTCAGATCCTCGACAGTAACACCAACAAAGGCAGTTTGCACATGTTGGGGCACACCCTTGTCCCTCACTTTCACTTGTAAATGATATACGCTCACCTGCTCCCGATCCAGAGACACAGCAGTTCTTATGACCCCATTCAAGGTATCGATCCTAAATCTGCCATAACTGTTTACTAATGCATATGTTAGT
Organism: Hydrozoanthus tunicans; assembly: GCA_026413305.1. Lineage (NCBI taxonomy): Eukaryota > Metazoa > Cnidaria > Anthozoa > Zoantharia > Hydrozoanthidae > Hydrozoanthus > Hydrozoanthus tunicans. The sequence continues at coordinate 8,093 of JAOBAT010066494.1, forward strand.
TCAGCATTGTCACCTTCATCAGAGTCAGTTGCATTAACCTGAATGACAAATGTGTTTTCTGGGGAGTTCTCTGGTATTGAAGCCTTGAGCTTGTCTGGTGTAATTCTCGGGTAATTGTCATTTTTATCTCGAACTTTAATGGTGACTTCAACCTCACTGAACAAGGGGGATTTTCCTCCATCTTGTGCTCTGACTCGTAATTGATATTCTGCCTTCTCTTCTCTGTCCAAAGGTGTGTTCAGAGATATTGTGCCAGTTTTAAGCCCGATAGCAAAAACTCCACTATTTCCACCACTAACAATACTGTAGAAAACTTCTCCTCCAACACCTTTGTCTTTGTCTTTTGCCATAACTGTGATGACACTGTGGGCAGTAGCACTCTCGTTAACATAGGCTACATAGGAAGACTGACTAAACTTTGGTGCTTGGTCATTAACGTCTTGTAATGAAACTGACACAGAAGTGGTCGCAAATCGTTCTGGGAACCCTTGGTCTGATGCACGAATTTCTAGATTATACTTCACGTTTTGTTCTCGATCAAGAGAAGAACTTGTCTGCAAGACTCCAGATTTTAAGCCAATGTCAAAGACACTGTGGTCATTCCCCTTAACAATACTGTATCTCACTTCAGCATTCCGACCTTCATCCTTATCAGTTGCTGTAAAATTGATTAAAGTTGTACCAACTGTGATGTTTTCCAAAACCATGATGGAACTTGGATGTGGCTGAAACACTGGAGAATGGTCGTTTGAGTCATCAACGATAATCTGCAGTTCTGTTTGAGCTGACAAAGCTGGTTTACCCTTATCAGTGGCAGTAACATACACAATGTACTTTGATTTGCTTTCACGGTCAAGCTGTCCTGTTACACGTAAAACTCCATCACTTTGCCCCAAGCTAAATGGGGCAGTTGAATCCACTTTCCGGAGGTTAAAGTTTATTTCACTGTTAACTCCCTCATCTCCATCCATAACAATAATAGTGGTGACAGGATCTCCAATTCCTGCATTCTCGGAGATGTGTGTCACATTACTTGAGGTGAAGAAAGGCCTGTTATCATTGATATCTGTAATGTTAATAACCAACTCTGCCTTGCTGGTCAGTCGCTCAGACTCTGGCATTGCTTGGTCCATTGCTAGTACCTCTAATAAGTACATATCCTTCACTTCTCTGTCTAGTTTCTGATCATTCACAACAGTTCCATTGGCAAGGATACTAAAAACATCTTTTGCACCATCTTTTGACCTAATCTCATACCGAATATCGGCATTTGTTCCAGAGTCATGGTCAACTGCAGTCATAGTGATAACTGAAGAATGAACAGCCGTATCTTCTGGTATACTGGCTTCATACTTTGATTGTGAAAACTTTGGAGTGTTATCGTTCTTGTCCAATATGTTAACATACACAAGCACATTTGAATTCAAGGTCGGGACTCCACCATCAGTTGCGACAAGTGTTAGGATGTAATGGGGTATTTTCTCATGATCAACTTTCTTGGCCAGTTTGAGGATTCCAGATGATGGTTCAACTATAAATGTACGGCTATCTTCACCTTTGACATGATATGTGATTTGTGCATTTAGTTCCTCATCAGGGTCCACTGCTTTAACAAACCCTACTTCTGCATCAACCTTTACATCTTCCACAATATTAAATGTATAAAAAGCCTTTTCAAACACAGGTTTATTGTCATTAAAATCACTGACTTCAATCTTAACAATACATGATGAAGTTCTCTGCACGCTGCCAGAATCCTTTGCCGAAACGTTGAGATAATACACTGATGTTTCTTCCCGATCCAGCTTTTCTCTTACGTATAAAGAACCAGAAGTTTTGTCTAACCTGAACTTATTTCTTTCATTTCCTCCAGTGATCTCATACTGAATGGCTCCATTGTGGCCTTTGTCTGGATCTGAAGCTTTTACTCTGCCAACACTAGTTCCAACTGCCTCATTTTCATTAACACTCTCAACATACAAATGTTTAGAAAACTTTGGAGTGTTATCATTCTCGTCAAGAATGACCAGAACAACAGTGGTTCTGCTGGTCTTGGGAATCACACTTTGAGAATTCACAGCATAAATTTCTAGCTCAAATGTGTCTCCCCTTGGACCTTCTCGATCAACATCAAACTTGGTAGTCATTACACCAGTGCCCTCATGCAGAGAAAACAAGCCACCACTGTTGTCCTTTGTAATAAAATATTTGATCCCACTGCCGCTAGCTGACACACGCACAACTGTGGTACCCACTGGGCTGTTTTCCAGCAAGGTAGTGTTGTATAGGGATTGTGCAAAGCTAGGACCACTCCCAATACTACCTTTTCGAAAGACTGTCATTTTCAGGGAAGATACTTGTTGTGGTTTGCCACTGTCTGAGGCTTGAACTGTCAACTCATAAAGAAGCAGTGAAAGTTGTGATTTAAGCTTCAACTCACCAGTGCTTGGACTTAGCTCAAAAACAGCAGTATTTCCTGACAAAAGTTTGTAATTGACATGGCCATTATCCCCTGAGTCAGGATCTTCAGCCAACACAGTTATAATGGTTGACCCTTTGCCAGTACCATCTTGTACAGCAGTTGCAGGTGCAGAAACAAACCTTGGGACATTATCATTAATATCTTCAACTAGTACTCCAATTACTTTTGTTGTTGTAAGTCTGTCTGATATGAATTCTGCCGAGTCTGATGCTTGAATTGTTAACTGATAATATGAAACTCTTTCAAAATCAATTTTTTGAGCAGTTCTGATGATACAAGTCATTGCATCGACAGTAAAAGCATTTTCTAATTCATGCGACAAAAGCCTGTACACAATCTTAGCATTTTTTCCACTGTCTTTGTCCCTGGCTGTGCAATGTCCTACCTCTGTCCCTTGAGTAATATTTTCTGGTATGCTAATGTTCTGGGGCTGGTTATCAAAGACAGGTGCATTATCATTTGCGTCTAACACATTTACCACAAGCTGTGTGATAGCAGTTCTTTGAGGATCTCCTCTGTCTTCTGCTGAGATATTAAGATGATAATGAGTCACTGATTCAAAGTCTAATTTCCTAGCAAGGGTCACTTTTCCAATAGCATGGTTGATCATGAACATTGCATCAAGGTTTCCAGATACTATTGTATATTTTATCTGTGCATTACTGCCAGTGTCCTTGTCAGTCGCACTAACAATAACCACTTCACTACCAACCACCTGTGCTTCTGAAATGTTAACAATATACACTGTATCTTTAAACTCTGGGTTGTTATCATTGATGTCACCGACTGTTATCTCAACTACTGCACTTGTAAATAAGGTATTATTGGCAACATCTGTACACTTGACAGTAAGATTGTATGAACTCAGAGTTTCTCGGTCAATAGTGTCATTAAGAATTAAATCTCCAGTTTTTGGCATGACAGCAAATTTTGCAATTCCAGTTCCCTTTGTGGCAGAGAAAACAAAGTTCCCATTTACACCTTCATCAGGGTCGTGTGCAATTAGTCTATACACGAGAGTGCCTGGATGAACATTTTCATTAACTATTATACGATACAAGTGTTCACTAAACTTTGGAGCATTATCATTTACATCACTGATACTGACAATGACAATTGCCCTGTCTTTCTTTAAAGTTGTATCATTGTAACTAGCTTCAGCTTGTAGTATAAACTCATTTCGGCCTGTGTGTGCTTTCAATTGCTCACGATCAATTTCTTTTGTTGTTCTTATCACACCACTGTATTTATCTACTTGAAAGTTTGGACTGTTACTAGTCAGTGAAAACTGGATATCTGAGGTTCTTGCAGGACTAGGTGCACTTGCAGTCAGACGACCAACAAAACTCAAAGCTGGCTTGTTCTCAGAAATAGTAAATCTAAATGTGTTGTTACTAAACAAAGTCCTGTGTTCATTTGAATCCTCAATATAAATGGTAAGAGGAACAGAGGCCTTAAGAGGAGGATTTCCATGGTCTTTTGCCATAACTGTTACAGTGTACGAGCCCTGACTTGCCAGCTGCAACGATTTCTTGACATATAACATCCCATCAGGAAATGTACCAAACAAACCTTCTTGGTTTCCTGCAGCCAGTAAACTGTAAGTAATCTGACCATTCACACCAGCATCATGATCCACAGCATTTAAGAGATAAAAACGATGCCCAAGAGGAAGATTGGCTGGAATATGCGTTGTATATGCACTTGATGAGAAGCGAGGCAAATGGTTTGTGTCAATTACTACATTGACAACCAGGCTTGAATAAAGTGGAGGGGACCCCCCATCTGTTGCCAACACATGGAGAGCATAAAACAGTTTACTATCCTGCAGTAGTGTTTTAGCTAATGAGATAACTCCAGACGTAGAGTTAATTACAAATTTTCCATCCGCATCAACAGTTAACTGGTACCACACAAGCCCATTAACACCTTGGTCACTGTCTACTGCTGTTGCTTGAAAGATTTTGGTGCCAATTTTCCAGTTCTCATCAACTTTGACTTTAACACTTGGTGCTGCAAACTTGGGGGTAATATCATTCTTGTCCAGAACTTTAACTCTTACAGTACAGGATGCTGAAAGTGGTCTTACAGTTCCAACTTTAGCCCGAATAGACAATGAATAGTGTGACTTAAATTCTCGATCAATTGCACCATCAACTGCAACAATGCCACCGAACTCATCAACCACAAAAGAACTGTAAGGATCTCCAGAAATGATGGAGTAGGAAATGTTTGCTTTTTCCTTTGTTGTCGCTTTAACAATGCCCACAACAGATCCTTTGGGTGTGTTCTCGTAAACAGAAAAGTTATAAATTTTGTGCTGAAATTGAGGTGGGTTATCTGATTTTCGAAGGACAGTAATGTCAACAGTTGCGGACAGTTGTGAAGTTCTTCCACCTCCATCAGTAGCTCTGATTTCAAGTTTATAAAATCCTTTAAGGGAGTGATCTAAAGGCTTTAAACTGCTAATTATTCCAGCTGTTCTGTTAATTGTAAAATCACCATCATCATTTCCAGTTACTATATTATACGATATTTCACCATTGACCTCAGCGTCAAGGTCTGTCGCTACCACCTGCACAAGTTTTTTAGCTTGTTCCTTTTCGAACAAACTGACGAGATACACAAGTGGGTAAAACTTGGGATCATTGTCATTCACATCTTCAAGTTTTAAATGTACAACTGCTGTTGCTGATAGCGGGGGATTCCCAGAATCTTTAGCTGTAACATGAATGTCATAAAAGCTTGCAACTTCGCGATCTAGTTTTGTCTTTGTTTTGAGAACACCAGAATCTTTTGTTATTGTAAACAAACTGTCAATAACTGACAGCGATGAATCGATTGTAAAAGTTACCTTTCCATTATTCCCGGTATCTTTGTCTGTAGCTGCCAACTGTAGTATGGTTGAGCCGGGAACATTATTTTCTGGAATGGATTTGTTGTAAACACTCTGGCTGAATACTGGTGAATTATCATTTGCATCATCAATAGACACAATAAGTTTGACAGTTTCATTCAAAGCAGGCTTGCCATGATCCTTAGCCATGATTTCTAAAGTAATTTTTGATGTGTTCTCCCTGTCCAATAAGCTTGCTGTGGTTACAATGCCAAGGTCAGGATCAATTGTAAACCAGCCATAATCGTTACCACTAATAACAGAATATGAAATCCTTGAATTATTTCCAATATCCTTATCATGAGCATCCAGTTTAAAAACAAAACTTCCAATTTGTTCCTTTTCATTAATTGATGCATTATACAAAGATGCTGAGAACGATGGTGGGCTGTCGTTAACATCCTGTAAAACAACACTAAGTTTGTGCTCTGAGCTTTGCACAGGGATTCCATCATCACTGGCTCGCAAGATTAAATCATACACAGATGTAGTTTCTCTATCCAGAGCTCCGGAAACTGAAAGTATGAACAAATTTCCTGAGATCCGAGTGAGCAAAAAATGCCCCAGCTCATTTCCTTTTACAAGTACAATTTTTATCCTTCCACGTCTCAAATTATCACTGTCCGTTGCTGTTACAACAGCAATCTGTGTTCCAATCGTCGCATCTTCAGAAACCAACGCCGGTGGTTTTTTACTGACACCCATGTAGAAAATGTTTATTACTGGAGCATATTCATTTACATCAACAACATGAATAGTTACAGTAGCTTTATTCTCCCTCGGTGGACTACCTAAATCGGTGGCAACAGCTTGGAATGAGTAAGTTTGTTTGGTTTCATAATCAAGTTGCCCACGAGTTGATATCACTCCAGTGTGTTCACCAATCTGAAATATATTGTCAACATCACCTTGTTTCGAATATTTGATTACCGCGTTTTTACCGGCATCAATATCGAAAGCCTTAACAGTTAATACGCTAGTTGTTAAATTGGAATTCTCGTCGACATAACCAAGGTACGACGAATTCAAAAACTGCGGCGAATGGTCGTTTGTGTCAAGGATTGATACTAGAACAAGGCAAAACGTTTCCAGAGGTTTTACCCCACCATCTTGAGCAGAAATATTCAAAAAATAAGTGTCCCTGCTTTCTCGATCGAGGATTCCTGAGACTTTTAAACAAAGTGGTGAATGAGTACAATTTGTCTCTAACTGGAATTTCCCAGCAGAATTGCCAGAAATAATTTTGTAACTCACACTGCCGTTCTTGCCAGCGTCGTCATCTCTTGCACTGTCGAGTGCAAATTTTGTCCCAACTCCGACTCCTTCTGATATTTGTAGATCAAATACTGACTTGAAAAATCTTGGTGGATTATCATTAATATCATCCACTACAACTGTAACGATCAGGTGAGCTTCTGCAGGGTTTGTTGTTTTTACTCTGAGCAAAATCGGGTTGGCAGCTAGACTCTCACGGTCAAGCGTGCTTGTTGTTCTGATGTCTCCGTTGTTCAGCGAAAAACTACTGTAACTTTGCTCAAAACTGTAAACAACCCTGTTGACTACCGGCAAACTTCCAACAAGAATTCCCGGAGGTTCTTCTTCTGTGATATGAAATGTGTAATCCCTTGCAACTAAAAGCGGTGGTAGACATAGTAAAGTACAAACTGTTAAAAGTGTGATGGGACAACATGCTCTCATTCGCACCCTGGGTTTCCCGGTGAAAGTCAAACATTCAAACATCGCTTCAAGATCTGGTCGATTTTTAACGTCTTTGATGTCATGCTAGAGAGAAGTCTCGGCACTGTAACCCATCTCTCAAAACCATATTAGCAGTTTCACAAGTTGCTAACGAAAAACACAGTTCAGCTCACTTCAACCGTTACGACGTAAGTCTGTTAGCACTCGAATAATGCGTGATTTCCGACATTTGCTTCGAATTTTTTCTCCACAATCCACACTTGATCACCGTACAAATCAATGCTTACGGTCAAATATCGCTCATTGATAACATTTTGCGGTTTCAATCAATATCAGAAGTAATTTTCAATCGAAATTTTCAAACTCCTTTAGCGTTGAAGGTAATTTATGCTGCAAAGCAATAAAAATCATAAAGATGTGAGCACCGCACTTGAGACAGACCTGCCAATCAAAAGAAGACGCACAGCGGGAAAACAATAAACAAGGGAGGAGCTAAATTAAGCACGTGATAAGAAGCAAATTTTACGGATTCTTCGTTATCTTCACAAATAGAGCTTCTCTATTCAATTGTTTACGTTGTCATTGCTCGTTAATAATTCTAAAGAATATGAACTTTTAACGCATACGATGATTTATGTGTTTGGCAGGAGAATGGATTAGGGCGAAAACCTTTCCCAAACTAAAGCCCAAAATGGACTTCGTCTATTAATGGAGTCTTATTAACTGAGAGGGCGTGATTGCGTTAAGTCTCTACTTAAAATACGCAATTCTTGACAGAAATAATAAAAAAAACTTCGTGTTTTCCTTCAAGAAATCAAAATAGCCTCATATAGGAATTTGACGGAGAGGCAGCAAGTCGCTTGAGAGAACTTCCGAAAACCGCAATTTTTTACTCCAGGTGTGATTAATTAGGAAAAAAGAGACACGGCGGTGCGACATCGAAAGCCGAAACTTAAGGTCAACAAATCCGACTGCTTGCACTTGTTGAAAACGGATAAACATTTGATCCACGACTCCCATTGAGTTAGCTTTAGGTATAACGGATTACTTGTCCAGTGACTGACAGGCTTTTTTTGTTGAAATGAACTCTCTAGGAAGCTTTGAAAACCTTCTTAATGTCGGAAATATAATTTCAATCTTCTACGTTGTTGTTAAGAATTTTTTGCATCGTCAAGTTCCGTGATGTTATAACCACGGTTAATTAATTTTGTGTTCCGGATGTTTCGCATTTATCACACGAAATAAAATTTGATATATTTCTCGTGTACCTCTTTATCACACGAGTGTTAAAAGGCGTGCTTAGCAACGATTCGGCCCCGAGGCCCAGATCATTTCAGGTTTATTCATTTGACTATACACATAAATTCCTTAGCGGATAATTTTCTTACCGCTGTTTCTCGCCAATTTTACATCCTTTAAATAAAACGCAAGCAACTGTTCTTGCGAAGAGACTTTTCAAAAGACTAACTTTTGAATCAGAAAACAAAAACAAATTTGACATTGTTATGTTGTCAGTTTTAGAGTTCTTAAAAGTGACTTTCAGGAATTCAGACTTTTGAAACATATCAGTGAATCCTTTCAACCGGCTAGATCTCATGCAATAAAATCAGATTTACAATTGGATTCCACCAATATCAAATGAGTGCTATAAAGTTTTTGAATATATAGGAACCACGGCAACAACTGACGTTTCTTGGCTTTCAGCACGCAAAATTAGGATTCACGTCTTAAGAACTAAGAGCTATTCCGGCGGTCGTCAATTTTCAGTGAAAGCCTCAAAACTATTCATGTGATAAAAACCTTATCAACAACATCAGCTGATCGATCTAGTGACTATGGCTGATCCAAGTTAAATAACCGAGGCCAGTTATATTTTTGTAATGTTAAAAATTCACGCTAACAAGACGGTAAAACGACATCTTCATTGAAATCGAATGCCAATCTTATCCTGAAGTGGATGGGAATTCAGACATCGTATGATTGTACAAGGGTCTAATAAAAAAAGCTCTTCGCAGAAGCAATATTCAGAAAACAACACTAAAACACTTCTAAAGTTATAATTTTGACCCCCTGAGCTGTTTGTTTCGCCACTGCAAGTTTATTGATCGAATAAATGCTCAACAACACCGTAGTTGTTGCATGTGCCATTTAGCACTCTTCATTTCTAATTAAAACGCTATCCGGCGGCTAAGCGATGTGTGCAAGTCAATTAAACTGCAGACAGTTATTTAATTGTTTTTTAAACAATGAAAATGTCGATAATGACTGAATTTTAATGAGGTAGTTGTGCACATTTCAAAAAGAAAAGCAGGCTCAAGCTGACTTTAAACGCGAAAACAAATCAAGTTTTTTAAGACCCCGTAACTGATTGAAAAGTTGAGACTGTTTTGCACTTACGATGATGGTTTTCAAAAACGAACATTCGGGTAATGATTTTCTTGTGAATAAATATTTTGTTTTGATACCTAATATTGGACAGCAAACTGCGTATATTGGTCGGTAACGGACCGGTTTTTGTATTGTTCTTTTACAATGGCCTTTATATTTATAAGCTATGGCCTTTGTGTTAATTAAACACGGAGCAACGTCTGAACTTCGAGTTGCTTTATAAATATAATCTCCCAGAAACCACTCGGCGTTTCAGAACAGCAAAACTAAAGTTGAAAAATCATTCATATCTAAGCAGTTTCGGAACAATCAAAGGCCTTAAATTAGAAAAAAAAACAATAAACTGAAGAAAACTGTAAAAAATGTAAAAGTACACATTCATTGGCTGCACAAGAAAGTTAATCTATATTTGTACATATAAAGAGATGAGAAATGCGTCATCAAACTGCTCGAAGCCACAGATAAATACGTTGCCTGTGGGGATATATAAATAGAGTTACTCATTGATAGAAGTCACAAGACTACAGATGGTTTAGTTGTGTTACGTGTTGAATGTTTAACGTTTCACTCGTTGCAGGGAAGTCGGTTTTTGTCAAACAGTTTTTAACTGTTTGACAAAAGAACAAAGAACTTTTCTCACAGTCGATACAAACTTTCACTGGTTCAATCACCGTCTGGTTACACCAAACTTATAATGCCTAGGAATTTTTTAACGTTTTGATTGGTCCCTGTATGCAGTAGAATATTCCTGGTTACTGACAGCTTTTTTGCTTTTAATAATGCTTCTAAAGTCGTATATTTCTTCGGGTTTTTCGGTTAATGAAGCATCATTCGTTATGTTGTTTTGAACTAATATTCATTAACGCCGATGTATGTAGAGGCTCGCGTTAGTTGTGTTACGTATTGAATGTTTAACGTTTCACTCGTTGCAGGGAAGTCGAAGTTAAATAATTCGGCGCAGAATAATATTGGTTGAAATCTAAACTTAGGAACTTTATCATGTGGAAACTCTGGTATGGGTCTTTTGTTTGACGTCATGCATGTCTAGTGAAGCCTGTGTAGGGCCGGGTAAGTCGCTTTATCTATGGCTTAAGGTGGAGCCGAGAAGAACGCATCGAGTTACCTTACCTCTTCAAAATGATTGTTCACTAACCAGTTTGGGACACCACAGATGTTGGAGAACTTTCGCTGGTAGAAAGTTTTCAAGTTTGTTGCTTTGTGTCGATTTTGTACGGAATGAATCTCTCCCAAGGGAATGATTTCTTTCTTTTTAGCAAACAATCTAGAAAAAAGGCAGTAACAAACGGAAATTGATAAAATGTCTACCGATATTTCTCACAAAAACATCCACTGTCGTTCAAAATTAAGGGCTAGACTATGGGCGCCTCTTAAAGTTACTATATCAGTGCACCTGCCCGCTATAGAGAATATGGCTTTCAAGACATTTAAAATAAAACAATTCGGTTTGTGTTGCATGATGATGGCGGACGGCTTGGAGGCTCGACATGCAATAATCGTTTAGCGGAGCCGTTAGTGAAGTCTATGTCGAATTATCCTGGCTATTATAACCGAATGGACGGTTTTCAGCAAACAATCAAGGGGGAAAATACTGGCCTTCGCTGTGCAGCGAGAAACGGGACAAATACAACTCAAGATGAAGAACCTGTGAAAACTCAAAGAGATCATTCTTCACAAAACAATCACTGTCGTTTCATATTGAGGGCGTGCTAGACTATCGGCGCCTCCTGAAATTACTCTATATACACTACCTGTCCGAGAAAGTAATAGAGCTTTCAAGAAAACTTTGATAAACTTTCAATAAGTTTATGCTGCACGGTAGTCGGCCTGCTGGATGCGTAACACTTAAGGTAGCAGCTCATAGCGGGGCCAATAACGAAAACTTTTAAGCTAGTTTACTATTTCGACTTCATATGATATAATTACCGACCGACAGTAGCCGACATAGCAAAAGCTAATCTAGTGATGAACCGTCTAAACTAAACTACAAAAAGTATTGTATGTTCATATATAAATCAGTTTATTCGGAATTAATGTTAACGGCCGTGTCACTGCAATCAAACGGTTTGTTCGTCAACTAATCTAGAAAAAGGAACAGCAAGAAAAGAGAACTGTTAGAATGTTTATCGTAGTTTCTCATTAAACAATCATTATCTTTCAAAATTGAGAGCGTGCTAGACCATCGGCGCCTGTTAAAGTTACTGTGCGCGCCAGTCCGATCGAGAAAGAAGGTATGGCATTCAAGCAAACTATGATAAAGTGCCTACGAGTTTCTGCTCCATTGTAACGGGCTGCTGGATGCCTGATAACGGTTTTAGCCGGGGAGTTGCTAAACGAAGTTTATGCTGAATTAACAAGCGTCTTTTTTTGTTAAAGCCATCGGTTTACAATCGCTGAACTTCAAACACAGTTTTGTAAACATTTTAGGTTGTACACCGTGGAAATATGGAAGATTCTAACAAATAAAAAATATTCTAAAGAGTATGAGTATTTTTTTTTCTTCAGTGATAGCAAAAAGTGTTGTTTTGGTCCAGTTTTGGAGGGTAAATTTGGATGTCTCTAACGTGACAATGAGGTAGTAAGCACCCGTCAGTTATGATCCAGGTTGACCTGAATTGTTAATTGTGCGCTATATTGCGTCGGCGCCGGTTGCACAGTTTTAAAACAGTAAAGTACACTTTTTTAAATCGCGAATATTGTTGTGACATAGTCTACCACAGTGTTGCTGATGTATAGAGTTTGCGAAATTTTTTTCACTTCGAGTTTTGTGGAGTGGAAAACATATATTTTCATCACTGAGAAAGTTTAGAAACTTTTACCGGCGATTTTTGCGAAAGTTCTAGAAAATAACAAAAGTTGGGGTTTTTGTTGATATGCTACCCAAAAGCTGTATAATTCTGTTTTGACTGTAATGGTGTTTGTTGACCAGTGTTTGAACTGCATATTTTAGACCTAAAAACAAATATTGCTACCAAGGTAACTCGGTCTTTGTATTCTTTTTAAAATATGATCCATGGGAGTAAGGTCGGTCAACTTGTTAATTCACTTTGCAAAGCTTTTCTTTATTTCTCAAAAAAAAGTTGTAGCTGTTTCGATCTTAGGAAATAAATGTTTCAATGCGTGCGAGGGTTATTATAAGTAAAACCGTTAATTTGCATGCGACAAAAATCCGTGCCATGAAAATGTAAAATACCTACACAATTCGATAGGTACGTTACTGCGACTGACATAAAAAGTTTGCGTGGAAACTGAAAAATTGGCGACATTAAATAAGTAGAAATATCAGTGAAATACAGAAGAGTCATTCTTGGAAAAAGGTAAAATAAGACGAATGAGCTAGCATTGCATGATGGGAATCACTGGCCAAGTCTTAGTCCGATGGGTAGCCAAAGCTCCCATCACAATACTTGAACGCTAAACTGAATTCTTACAAGCAAATGTATGGGAAATTTGAATTGCTTCTAAAATGTAAAAAAAAATCCTTCATTCAACATTCTGTTATCTAGTAGTCATAACTTTTTACATATATAGCTTTTGGGGCAAGTTGAAGCGCTTATTTCTGAGGTGCAGCGTAAAACCCGAGTCAGAAAACGCTTCAATTCGCCCCAAAAGCGTTATAAATATAAGAAGTTATGATTACTAAATAACAGAATGTAGAATGAATGATTTGTTACATTTTATGAACAATTATATACAAATTCAAATTTCCCATAAATTTGCTTATAAAAATTCAGGTTGCATCTCAATATTGTGACGGGAGCGTGGGCTACCTGTGGTTGCTGCATTCATGAACTAACTAGCTGTAGCTAAGGATTCATTACAAAGGAAAGGACGAGAATGCGTACCAGTGCAATTACTTTTGCACATGCGCATGTTGGCAAGCTCAATGCAGAAAGAGGGCAACGTTTCCTACAAAAGTTGAAAATAGGGTAATTTTTATTTTTGAAGGTGCAACCAATATCAAACACATTTTACGTTAGGCGCGAAGTTGCGCACTTAAACAAACAGCTTCGCATATTTGAAAGAAGGAAAAAAACGCCCCCAAAAATCAAGCCAGCTCCGATGCAAGCCCGCGTATTTAGGGTGTACGGCCGTTGCGCACGCAAGGGAAACCCTTTGTGTATATTAATGCTATACTTTGACATACTATACTATCACGAATGCTGTAATCCGATCGGCTAACCTGTTCACTGTCTGTTGAGCGATAGACAGCGAATAGCGATGGATTTGCAGTAGATTTTTAAAAAACGCAAATTTGTCAGAACCACTCATGACGTCATCAGTTGAAAACTTTAAATGTTAAAATCTCAAGATACATAAAAGATTTCAACAAAGTTTCTTCACCGCTATTGTCCATTTAGTATGGTCTATTAACTAAAGTAATAAAATTTTTCACTTCATATGCACTTTAAACATACAAGCCAGAGTAGTTTGTGTCTACGGCAAGGGGCGCTTTATCAATCCCGTATAAAGGGTTGGGACCTAGGACCACACTATTTTACTAGTGAAGGTTTGCATACTAGCTCTGAGAACTGATTTCGTTCTTGTTGTGATAAAAAAAATTCAGTCAATTAGCTAATGAATAGCGAGTAACAAACCTCTATAGGATGGAACCGCGATTCAGCTGTATTAATCAAATGCTTTGACAAGCTTGCCTGGCAAGAAAGCGACTCTAAAATTCCGCGAACTTTTATAAAATGTTTGACGTGTTCTGCTAGCTACATGGGCCACAAAAGTTATTTGGATTTGTAGATGTCTTTGTTCTCTGGATAATTTTTATCAGTGTGAAAAAGATACTCGCTCATCTTACCTTTCAATTTTTTTAAAACATGAAAACAAATAATGAGGTGATAAGATAACAGCTTGTCTCAGCCCATTTACAGACAAAACAACTATAGCTAGCAACTGTCCAGAACTGATAACTCAAGTGCACTTAAAAGCCAGGGGGTTAAAATAGCGTCGCATAGGCTTTAATCCTTTAGCCAAATTTTTCTCCTTCACAAACACCCAATGATACACGAGACAAAACAAGGAAGTTTGACTAAAAAGTGCATAACTCGCAAAGTATTTGGCAAATCTCAACAAAGTTAACATGTTCTGATCGTGAAAGGGTATGAAAGAATGAAGTTTTCGAAACTTTCATTAGTTTTAACAGATAAACTATTTGTTTGAAAGATTCAAATGCAAATACACTTTCTCATAACGACACTAATTTGTATTTGTGCTTATTTATCGAAGTATTATACGCCACGCATTTGTTTTGTTGATCAATCAGTTCTACCTACATTAAAGTACTTCCATTGCCCTGCTACACTGAATGCCAACTCTGTGAAGCTGTCAACTCTGCAAACTGTATGATAACCGAGATGATCGTCGTCTAGTGGCGACATAAATTTAGAATCCGTCAATTTTGATACTATACGTGCGGAAAAAGTCACTGTATAAAAATAAATAAACCAAATCATCTTCTAAAATGATAAATTACCGATCAATTGCTGCTTTGTCGAGCAATCAAGAGATATATGCGAAAATGGAAAAAGTATACTTAATTGTTTATCCTGGGAATTCGCGTAAAACAATGCTGTGCTCCTAGTCCAAACAAGGTTGTCAAAGTTCACGAGAGCGTTGTGCAGTTTTGAACATATGCATGCAATCGTTGACTAAGCAAAGACTATTTGAAGGACGATACGGGGGG
>JAOBAT010066505.1:0-23267 GCA_026413305.1 Hydrozoanthus tunicans
TATCCGAGAAGACGCGAAGGTCTAACCGTTTGCAGATGTTAGGGCAAAGGCAGCACCTTCTCCTCAGTTTTTTTAAGGCCACGAGCGAAGGTCCGGCACCGGGAATCGAACCCCGGCCTCCCGCACGAAAGACTGGCGCCTTACAAACTAGGCTAACCAGGCGGCGGTAAATGGCACCTGAACAACCGATGAAGAAACATAGTGAAGAAAGTTCATTCATGCTAGTTTTTTGCAAACTAAGAAAATATCCTGTCTAAACAAAGAGTTTAATCCATGTACCTTCTCCACTTCATCGGTCGTTCAAGTGCCATTTACGGCTGTTTTCAGTTAATAAATGGACCGAGAAACTAAACAAACTAAGTGTTGTCAGTTTGATTATTGAATGAATGAGATCGAGCCAACATTGTCAAGAAAGTGAAAACTTTGAAGGAAACTACGAATTCTCCCGTTATGCGGAGTTATTTGATAGAAGCCTTTGATGATGTAGTATACTGTTTTGTTGTTGGAGCTGTGTAACTGGAATCAGTGCGTAACTCGCGGATTTGTCTTAGTTCTGGCGGACTTTCCATTGTTTTGCTGTGGCGGCCGGGTTTGCACCATGCGTTAAAAATGTTCTTCCTCTATTAAGTTTATCTTTAGGTGCTTTTAATTAACAAATTAAACCTTTTGGCTCTTCAGTGGTATCAGAAACCGGGAAACATCTTCCTCTTGCGACAGTTAGAACTTAATTTGTTTTGTCGTTTATTGGTTTACGTGTTTTGGACGCTAGATCGATCGTACGGATTTTGAAGACGGATAAAGGAAATATTGACAAATTCTGCCTCAAAAATGACAAAATACTTGAACAAGAATCTCAGAAAACTTGGCTACAAAAAATAGCTGTTCCTCTAAGAGTAGGTCATCATTTATTTTCAAACTGTGTAGTTAAACTTGTCCGTATTTTTTTAATGTGAAATTTGGGCAACAACACACAACATCTGCAAACTTGCTTGCCACAATTGTATAAATTCTGTCTCTGTTTTTGCAGTCTGATTGGCCGAAGAAGTGCAGTTCTGAAATCTCATTGGTTATTTTATTTGAATGCTTGTTTGTAAATTTCTGAAAAGAGGTGCAATTTGTAGAGTTCAAAATAGTGCGATTTAGGAATTAATCGCACTGCTGTGGGCCAATCAGATCGCACATTCAGGCTGTGTATAGTGGGTTTTAGCCTTTTTTCGGTGGACTGGGGACAAACGCTTCAAGCAATCAATAAACGGCTGGTTTTGCCGGTTTTTTCCTATTTTGCTTGAAAATAGATAAGAGATCAATCGATTAAAACATAGCGAGAAGAGTTTCTCATTTAGCAACTTGGCAAAAGCGGAAGGTTAAGAAAAGCAAAAATGGTCTCAGGTTTACGATCAAGAAACACAAGCAGTAATTTTACTTGTGAGAATTTTTATGAACGAGATGACGAAATAGAAAGATATTGGCATATAGTATCGGTTGTTGTAGTCGTCTGCTTCAATACTGGAGTAATAGCAAACTTCTTGATTCTCTTTGTGGTGAAGAGAACACCTTCCATGCACACTGTGACGAATGTCCTCTTGTGCAATCTAGCAATCTCGGACCTTATGACTCTGTTGTGGCCATTAATTAGCATTGCTGGCTCTCATCTCAACCAAAAACACTCGTTCGAGCCAGCCCTCGGGAGCTTCAACTGCAAGTTTACATGGTCTATTCCGCTTATTGCATTTGTATGCTCAATTTTGACTTTGGCTGTTATTGCGGCGGAACGCTACCAAGCGCTGGTTAACGCAATGGCAAGCTCAGCGCTTCGTTTAACTCTTCAAAACGCTAAATATTGCATTGTTTCCATTTGGTTCACAGCAGTGTTAAGTGCCGTTTTTATTTTTCTACTGATAGAGTATGACCATTGCTTGGGGAAAGCGAACAATTACATACCATGTGTCTTTAGCGGGTCTAAAAAAACGATAAAAGCTTTGACAATCGTTTACGTTGCCTTCAATTGGTTTATACCTATGGCAGTCATCTGCTACTGCTATTGTAAAATCGTTCATGGCATTTACATCAGCAAAACAATCCTTAACGGAGCTTCGGCGGCAAACGAAGAAGCCAGTATGAAGAGGAAACTCGTACAGAGCTCGATCCTTGCAACCACAAGTTTTCTCTTGTTTTATGTTCCCGTTGGAATAACGTCGATTTTGTTTTGCTTTGACCTGTTTCCACCGGATTTTTTTGGTATTTGGGCAACAATTTTCTTGATCGTGCCTGGTTGTGTTAAAGCAATGATTAACCCGTTTTTGTACGCTCTTCAGAGTAGTAACTATCGTACAGCCGTCAAGTCGATGTGGAGAAGTGTTCTTAGTAGATTTATGCCTAATAGCCATCGAATTCACCATGATGCAGAAACGAGAAGCTAAATCCTACCTTCATTTTAACAAGTTCAGAAGCAAAAAACCAATTTGTATGATTCGAAAACGTATATTATATAGTTCTTCATAACGCGACTGGAAATAGATTGAAAAACTTTGAATTTACCTTCCGTTTCGTTTAAGTCTCAAGAAACCAAATTTAGTTAGTAGAGTAACAAAAGCAATCGACCAATATCTAGACTTTGGCAAGGCTTTAGGAAGATAAGCAATTTATTTAACCCAATGTGGAGAAGCGTCCTTGGAAGATTACTACAAAACAGCTGAGAATTCGTCATGATGCAGAAACAAGAAGCTAAAATATACCTTCATTTTAACAATTTCAGAAACAAAATATCAATTTGCATGATTCAAAAACGAGTGTATAGTTCTTCCGCATAACGCGCCAGGAAAGAGAGTGAAGAATTTTACCTTCCTTTCCACCTCTTCGAAAACAACCTGGTTATATATAGTTCTTCAGCATAATGCGACTGGAAAGAGAATGAATATGTAATTTCACCTTCCATTCCGTCTAAGTATCCAGAAACCGAATTCTGTCAGTTAATAGCGTAAAAAGCAATGGAGCAATAAAGTTTTGATCAAGGCTTTTGGAAGGTAAGCAATTACTTTTATAACCAACGGTTACAAAAGTTTAGTGTGGACAATTTTCCAACTGGGCAAAATAATAAAATATGTTACATATTGAAAAAAAATCTATTTTTAATACTTCCACTTAGTTTGAGGCCAAAATGACAAATATTGACTCTCGCATGAGAAACAGGTGAAAAAGACTACAATTGTAGTTCGCATCGTAAAAGAATAAAAAATTATTAGTTGTTTAGCGAGCTAGCAAAACCACAAGTTTGCGGCAACATTTATAGCCATGCATATAGGGTCTTAGAAGTAAAATTTCAATTGGACATGAAATTACTGTATTTTAAAATACAATTTATGTGCCTTTGCAAGTGCTTTTGTTAAGGCCGTGACTAAAAATGTGAACATCCATTAAACAATGTGTACACGGGCATTGTATATCGCGTTTGGACACTGCAAAAACTAAAAGGTTTCTTTGTTTATATTCTTTAGAATACAGCAACAGTATTATTAGTTTGAAAATGCAAATTTAAAAGCTGTATATGAATGGGTCATATTCTGCCTTTAGTTTTGAGCTCTTAAGAATCTTGAATTGACACTTTAATACCTTTCAGAAATTCGCTTTTTTTCTCTTAAGAATTTGCATGTGTTTTGTACACGACAGATAACAGTGTTGTAGCGAAACTAGATTGGTATTTTAACTGACAACAACACTCTGACTTTTTTAAAACAATCAGGCTTTAATATAAGAAACAATTTACTTACGCTGTTTATTAATCAATAAAATTGTTGTTCAAATACTGGCACCGGCAGGCTGGCTGAGAATAAATGGATTGTGAACTAACAAAACGTTATTAATAATAGTAGCTCTATTTAAATTGACAGCTGTCAATCTGCATCAATTTACTTTTTATTAAAAACAAAGCTCGAATGATAAAATGATAAACTTTTTTATAGAGTGTTTTCCTTTAGTGGGATATGTGTGAATACAAAATGTAGATTCAAGTGAGACCTTACCACTTGAACGGGGTATCTTCCAGGTTTTGCGCGCTGATCTACAGCATTAACAAAGAACCCCACAAACCCACACAAAGGAAAGAGAAAAAACCTCTGATCTCGGTGGGATTCGAACCCACGACCTACGAAACAGATCTACGTCGCTCTAACTACTAAGCTACGGGCAAGCCGTGGGGTTTTAAGGACAGCTTAACTCGGCCCGAGCCTAGAAATAACCATAGTTAAACCTTTTCTTTTTGCTCCAACTAACATCTCTAAATCCTGAGCTCGTTTTGCTAAGCAAAGCCGAAAAACCTTCCACTGTAAAGATACAACTATTTGAACCAGTTTTCCTTAATCCAGTGTTAAAACTAACCCACTTTTGAACGAGGGGGTCCTAGCTGCATGGTCTATTACTTTTTGTTTTTGCTTTAATTTTCATACTAAATTTTAATTTATCAAATGAAAGCTGTCGGGTTGTTCAAAATTTATGAGACACCGGCCTTATCAACGCTGCACAGGAAAACATATGCTTAACAATGATATAATTTATTAGCTCATAAAGTTGTTAAAACAATATATAAACTCCGAGCAAATCATAGTTTACCAACTACGGAAAAGCTCAGCTTTAAACTCGAAGAGTGAATCGATCAAGTGGGTTCGGCGATTCGAGCGGTTTAGCACAGTGACAGGGCTGGATTAAAAATAAACGGAAGTGCAAGTCAGTATACACTCATTTATAGTGTGAGGAAACAAGTTAACGACATTGTTTTTTTCTTTCGGATTGTCTAATGACGAAGCCAAGGAGTATAACGTTCGAAAGAATTTTGAAGAGCATTCGTGGTGAAAACATGTGTTCTTTGAGCGCGCAAAATTCAACTTACGAGTCTAAAGAGAGGGCAGGTCTTTCGATGATTTTATCAAAGATTAACATTGTCATGTAAAAGATTGTGAAAGCGACGTTGTTCTGACAGTTTTAAATACATCATAATAGCAACTAGCCCGAGAAAAAAAAACATCGTTCAATAAATCCAAGTTTTGGACAAAGAAACGAGTCTTGAACTTGTACAACAATATTTCGACTTTATTTCAAGTCATAGTCATGTTCAAAATAATTTACAAGTGGATCGTGAGTTTTGAGGATTGTGAGTTTAAAGAATTAAAGGACGAATTCATTACAGATCGGATCGTGGTTGGTTTGAAAGATAAGAAGTTGTTAAAAAGGTTACAGCTTGGCTCGCAGCCTACTTTGGAGAAAGCAATAAATGTTGTAAAGTAAAGTTAGTGAGACGGTCAAGAAGCAGCAGCCAAACTTGCATGGAGAGAATCAAGAAAAAAATCGACCAGGTTCGTGAAAAAAGGGAAAAGGAAGGTGTCATAACCTAAACCCACAAAAGATAAATAACCCGACCCGAAGACCAAAAAACCAGCCCGCAGCCATTAAAAACTAAATCAACAGTGCATGAGAAGTTTAGGTCCATGCATTGTCACCCAAAGAAACAGTGCCTAGCAGGTTATTCAAAGAACCATACTTGCTAAAATGCTTGCCTCTGGTCAAAAACCTGTAGGGGATCTTCAAACTCAAAACGTCAGTCAGGTTCTAGAGATATTTCCTGGGAGAAGTTTAAAGTATATTACCCGGGACTGAGCACTCGAGTGCAGATCAGTTAAAAGAAAGTTGAGCTTAAGCTAGACAGTAGAAATACAGGTGTGACTGTGATACCTGTACTTAGAATATGACAGAAACTAGTCCCAACTGACAAAGTTCTACTGGGCCCCTGTAATTGTAACGTAAGATGAACTGTGTTGAAAGTCTCGGCACACATGCACCTAAAATATGTTATAAAATAACTTTCGTGAATCTCGCGCGTTGACTGATGGAACACCATGTCTTTATCAGAGTATAAAAACACGCTTTTGACGTCACACAACAACAACATTTAATCAGTTGCAAGCTGCCATTAATTTATGTTTTCTATGCACTTGCAAAAATAGTTGTTTTTCTGGTAAACATGTCAGACAGTAAAAACACACAAAACCTTAATCTAAATCTGAGTAGAAAAGAAAACGAGCCAGGTAATACAGTTACTAGAGAACTTGAAGAGAAAAGGACGCGGTTTGCTGTATTTATTAGTCAAAAAATTCTTACACAAATTTTGAAAACAATGGTCAATGCTTTTCAGAGCAAACTACGTACCATACAAAATCTTAAATTTGTTAAGCTTGTATATTTATCCGACTTCTTTCTACTTTTTATATGAAGAGTGGAGAAAAGAACGAAGGGTTAAAAAGAGTCGCTCAGAAATTTATGACAAAAGAAATGTTAAAACACATCTATTACCAGTTTCAGTCGGCCGAGTGGGCACAGGCTTGATTTCAATGGCCCTTTGAATAGTCTCTTAAACAAGATTCATTCATCAGATTCCATCAAGCATGCAGCCGTCCCAATCCAGATTCAGGGAAAATGAAGTTCTATTGTAACAAATAGCGTAAAGCTAAACGGCATGTTCTTGGGATGTACTATCCAAAACGTCCAAATGAATTTGTTTTCTCCCCAAAACCCGAACACAAGAGTTCATTTCAAAGTTGTCCAGTCTCAAGACGATTTCACTAGTTATTTTTTCCGATTTCTGCTTGAAAGTCTGTAAGAAAGTGTTGCCTAAACTACCGCACATAAACGGTTTTGTAATTTCTCTGGAAACTGCGGTGATTGTTGGCCTTTTCTAATGGCAAATTCCTAATAAAATTGAGTATTTTTTTCCTATATTGGCGACAATTGAAATTTTAAATTTCATGCTTTGTGCTCACAGTTTCAGATGACGTCTAACGTATATATAAAGATAATTTGAAAGTTGATATAAAATTGAACAATTTTGTTCCACGAGAAAACAACCCCCTACCAGCAAGTGTAAAGTATTTTTACAAACTTGATCCAAACTCTTGGTTGTAAAATCAAATTGACAGACTGTTCCAAGAAACTGACCACATTTATCACCCCAAGAGATCGGTATTGCTTTATAGCCTTACCGTATGGGAGATCAGTTCAAGATCTAAGAAATTCCAGAAGGCAGTAAGCCAAATTCTTGAAAGCCTCGAAGGTGTTGTCTGCAGTGTAGGTATTGCTTTAATGTATTACTGTATGGAATCGGTTTAGTGTTAGAGAGATTTTGGAAGGCATACCGAAGAATTCTTGAAACCCTTGATATGAAGGTGTTGTGGGCAGTATCGATAATGATCATATGGGGACTTAGCAGTGCTACAGCGACTGTCGCGTGCTCATGTGACGTTGAACACCAGCAAATGCTTTTCAGTGGTATCAAGATTGTGTTTCTGGACCTTGTTATCAGCGTTGCTGGTATAGAAGCTGAACCTGAGAAGATAGAAGCAATGACTAATTATAAATGTACAGGAAGTCAGATTATTTCTAGGAACAGTAAGCGAATTGAGCAAATTTACCAAACACCTTGCTGACAAAATCAAGCCTTTGAGGGAGTTGATGAGGAAAGACCGAACATGGACGTGGGGACCAGAACAGGCAAAAGCATTGGAAGAAGTAAAACCTGCATGGCCTGACAACGATGCCTGTGCTTGCCTTGTATGATGCTAATAGGGAAAGAAATTTACTGCAGATGCTTCAGCGTATGGACTGGGAAGACTGCTGATGCAAAAGCGACCTGACTTAACCTACGGACCAACTATGTTCATATCGAGATGTTTAAACTAAACTCAACTAAACTAACTTTATTTATAATCGTTACGCTGGAAGTGGTTGCCCATTCTCCCAAGCCGGTGGCTTTTGTTTAATCGCTCGTTGGCACAGATGTCGGCGTTAAAGTCGAATTTGTGGAGGGAGGAAAATCGGAGAACCCGGAGAAAAACCCTCGGAATCAGAAGGAAATCGACAAATCACAGCCCACATGCAAACCTAGGATTCGATCCCGGATCCACAGAGGTGGGAGGCACGAGTACTAACCACTCGGCCATCCTGACTCCTCATCTGGGCTGGCAATTGAACTCCCCACCGAGAGCAGACATGCCACTGTTGAGAAGAAAGCGTTTTACTTACTTGGGCTTGTGAACGCAGAGTGGACTGACTATATCATTGGAAAGTCAATCGAAGCAGAGACAGACCTAAATCCATTGGTCTCTCTACTAAGTAAGAAATCAGAGATTTCGAAGGGATCTCTTGCGCTTTCACATATATAAAGTGACACATGTGCCAGGCAAGGAGCATTCCACAGCAGATGATTTGTCAGAATGCACTCGACAAAACAGGAACACACCAGGCAAAGTTTCAGGTAATCACATGAATGTCTACATTGCAAGTGTCATAAACTGGTTGCCAATTTCTAATCTACATTAATCTTCAGCAAGTCAGGGAAGCAAAAAATTTCTGTTGAAAGATTTAAGAATATTGTTAAGAAGCTTGGCCAGGAACATAAATTTCATATGATTCTGTAAAGCCCTACTGGTTAGTCAGGGAGAGTTACCTAAAATGCAAAACATGAATAATCCACAGGAACAGATTCCTTAGTCTCCTTTAAAAAATGGGGAAGCAAGTGGGTAACAAACAACAAAACAGTTCATCCCAAAACTCAGTCGATAAATGCACAAGCCTTTACCAACTTTGAGCATTATAAATCAATGGATGAAGTACAATGTGCATAGTATTGCGGTTAAGCTTTTAAAAAACGCATTCTACAACAAAGTATCATTTAATAACAGTTTGTTTTCTAGTAATTGATTAATTGGTGATTTGAAACAAATATCTCTCACCCACTGAGTGTCGAGGATAGCAAAAGGTTTTTGTTATGAAAAACATAACGTATAGTATACAAAACGAGCAAACTTGCGAAAACGAGAGTTTGAATAAATTAGCCGTGAAGCTGAGTAATTCTTCGGAAAAGTCACATAGCAAAGACAAAATAAAAACGAGATTTCTTTTAATCAAAGGACCAACGCTCAACTCAGCCGAAACAAACAAGAAAGAAAACAATCTGAAAAGAATAGTGTGTGGTGAACTTATCAATTGACATCAATAAACATATTAAGGGAAAAGTGCCAGCATGGATTATGCTATGAAATACTAGTCAAGCTAATATTGAACGTCTTTATTTTAAACGATAGAATTGTAGTTTTTTTCTGACCACAAATAACGACTTTGTTAGCTAATAATACTACCAACAATTAGTAAAGGCAAAACTAAGTTTAAAAGTAATTATGTTTATCTAGGGCGTTAACAGGAAAAGGGCAGTCGTTTGGCAAAATCTAGCCGATTGAGTGTTTTTGCGCGTGCAAGCAACATTTCATTTCTTTTAAGCGTTTAAGCGTAAATCTACATGTCGCTTTACGAGGCAGTAACTGCTCTTAGCTTAAAGCTATTGTAAGCTTTTTCGTTACTACAGTTACTTCAAGCCCACTGAACAACCACAGAGATGAAGGTCTAAAGTTGAAACCATATATACATTTCTTTCGAAGCAACAATTTTAAATCATTTTTTGAAGATTTCCATCACAGCGTTCCGATAGTTAGTGCTTTGGAAAGCATACAAAAATGGGTTCATCAGAGCTTTCACAAAGGCAGGTAAATAGAAAAGGTAAGTACTTGCCTGTGATAATTTGTTGGCAGGTAATATTTCCAAGCAAAATAAAAGAGAATGAACAGCTATAGGTGAGTAACACAACACAAAAGCTAGCGCGGAAATAAATGTTGTTCGAACGAGTTTCTTCTTCATTGCAATTTCTTCATGCCCGGCTGAACGACCCTGGAGGATAGTTTTGTTAAAATAAACTCCATAAACGATCTGCAAGCAATAATATAGTGTTAGCAGTATCGGTACCACTATGAAAACAACAATGACCACGATTGTGAGCGCTCGCAGGTGAGTAAAAGCTCCTTCAACGATTCGGCAGCGTTTGGCGTCGCTACCGCAGGGTATTTCGGATGATTCCACAAGCACAAGGTTTGGGATTGTGCTGACAAAAGCCAAAACCCAAATTCCCAAAATGCAGTAGTTTATCTTCCTTGAAATGTTGCTGAAGGAAGGGCTCATTGCATTTACCAGGACTTTGTATCGCTGCATAGCCAGTAAGGTAAGCGTCAAAACCGCACTGACTATCACACATCTTGGTAAAGACCATATTAATTTGCAACGAAACGTCGTAAATTGCTTTTTCTGCGATGTTTGCGCGTAGATGTTGGTCAGCAGCCACAATAGAGTGCCAAGATCTGACACTGCAAGATTACAAAGGAGGGTGTTGGTAATAGAATGCATGGAAGGTGTTCTTTTGACAATAACTAGGACGAGAATGTTTGCAACCAAGCCAATGACAAACGAAAGAGCTACGAAAACCAAAGTTGCAGTATTTCTCTCAAATTCATCTTCTGTAGAGCATGTGCTGTTATTCGAGCTCATATCCTCTGATTTTGCTCTGAATGAATCAAGTTTGGTACTTTGGTGTTTAAATGTCTTAATTCTTAACAACAGCCTGCATTCACAAGTCTAACCCTTCTTGCTTCAATTTCTCTACAAGTGAAAACGTTTCCTTTGCTTAACACGCCATATAACTTCCTGAGAACATTTGACTGCCAAAATAGAGCTTATCAGCTTCATCCATATTCACTTTATATGTTAATCGTATGCAATTTCGTTTATTCATTTTATTTATTCATTTTGTCTATTTTAACTCGTATGCCTTCTGGTTGGCTTTATGTCTATCGTACACTATCCATTGTACGTCTTCATTTGAATGGTAACGCGTCACCTCAAGGGAAGGCTTTTAGGTTATTTTTGACAGCTGTAGCCCAATGACTAACAATAAAACTTTGTTTTCAGAAAAATTGTTTTCTTTTCTAACGGACAATGCCGACAATTCTGGCAACCATAAGGCTTGATCTATTTGATGGTAATGAACTGGCTTCAAAGTCTCTGGTATCCATCTATTCTTCTTCCCTGCATAATCATTGAATTTCTTACATTTTAATTCTATTTCTTTAATTCTCTAACTTTCATTATGAACCAAAAATGTTCATGAGTTTAAAGTCTTGATTATAGTCTTTTATATAAGATTATACGTAAACAATTACTATTGAACTGGCCCTAATTAATTAATTATTCCGTGTAGGCGGGTAAATACGACAGCCAGTTTAAGAGTAATTGAATAGTTGAAAGTTATAATCATTTATCACAATCAAAGCTTTAAGGTTCTGATATTTCTAAAGTTAGCCTTTCGTTTGGGCAACTATTAGATGAGATGGCTAGGTAAGGAATGAATATACCTGAAGAGATTATTACAATGAGTAGCTGTAAGAACAATGTCATTAGCCGCGTAGCAATGGAAACTCAAACCAGACCGAGCTATGCCACAAATTGAAAAACAAGATTTAACCAGATTAAAGATCCTAAAAGAAAGAACTGCTATTATGGTAAACACCAAAGAATTGGAATGAAGTGGAACAGCTAGAGAGGAACGCCATGAACAAAGAATAATTTTTATGTGTAATGTTAATAACGGCACTAAGCCAGGATTTTTTACCGTATATAGACGAATGCCTAGGACAACCTTTTTGTACTACTGAGAACTAGATAGTTTCTTTCCTTTGATACTCGGCTGTCAAAGTCACTTCGGAAGCTAGGGGATGAATGAATTCACCTGAAAAGTAGGTAGGGCAGCTCCATTTACCTTTTAGGGTCGAAAACGAGGCGCTCGCACACCTTTTAGGGTCTCCGGCTGACTCGGTGTCTTTTATGGTCATTTGTCGTTTAGTGTTGTCGCTAAAGATCGTCTGTTTGTATCACTGCTTCATTGTTACTTTATGTCCTTTCCTTTAGTTTGCTTTTTTTTATCTCATTCTTACTTTTTTACTTACGAAAGTACCTCCAAGCACACGCTATAAAATGAAGAGAATACCAAAAAAACGCGATACTGCTGCATTGAAATGTAATTTGACAATGTTACTCTTACAACTAAAACGATCCAACATTGTCATTTTTATAGATTTGAAAATTTTATACAAATATGGTCTTGGATTTTTTTAGGACCATTTTTTAAATCTGTCCGTCGAGTACCTCAACCCACTTTTCTAGGGGTTTCCCCTCATCCCGCGATGGCAAGCTTAAAACTTCATTTCATTCCTGGATGTCAAAGCTAAATCCAAGAAAAACAGCACGCCATTCAAAGCTGTCCACGGTTTTCACTACAAATACACCAACTCGCATATCCGCGACTATCTTATGCACTCAATATTTATTACTTATGTTTCAAACTGAGCCTAAGCAATGCTTCTTGTTGGAAACTTCTATAAAAGCCATCATTTTGCTGCTCTTCACTGACGGAGTGTTTAATAGAAAAGTTCGTTAAATCATCTCTTTATAGCTGATCCAACGTTTGATGCAATTCCGTTTGTAAACCAATTAAACATCAAAACTCATTTTCGTTTTATATTAGTGTGTTTTGGTTCTATCATTAACTAGTCGCTTGGAGGTATTTTCGTAAGCGAAAAAGTAAGATTGATATGGAAATAGCTAATTAAAGGAAACGACATAAAGCAAGATGAAGCAATGATATAAACAAACGATCTTTAGCGACAACATTTAACGACGAGATCAAGCGACGATACCGAGCGACGATACCAAGCGAAAACGACTATATCTTGCTACAGTTACGGAAGGAACGGTACCAAGCGACAATTATCGAAAGATCGATACCAAGCGACGATATCAGGCAACAACATAAAAAGCGACGATACCAAGCGAAGATATACCGAGCGACGATCTAAAACGACTATATCATGCTACAGTTATGGAAGGAACAATACCAATCGACAATTATCGAAGGAATGATACCAAGCGACGATATCAGGCAACAACGTCAAAAGCGAAGATACCAAGCGACAATACCAAGCGAAGATATACCCAGCGACGATCTAAAACTACTATATCATGCTACAGTTATGGAAGAAACGATACCAAGCGACGATATCAAGCGACAATTATCGAAGGAACGATACCAAGCGACGATATCAAGCGACAATTATCGAAGGAACGATACCAAGCGAAGATATCAGGTAAGGAAATTAAGCGGTGGAATCAAACGGCCATATAAAGCGACGATATCAAGCGACAACTTTCGAAAGAACGATATCAAGCGACGACATCAAACAAACGAAGTTAAGCGATGAAATATAGTAACGACTGATATCTAATGACAATATGTGAGAAGAAAAATGACTAAAGAGCCGCCTGTTTTTTAAGACATTGATAGCACAACTTACTGGCAAAACATCTGATTGGTTTTACAAGCTATGCAATTGCAAATGATCTGTTAATTTAAAACCCACTAAAACAGCTTCGAATCTACACGGCTTAAATAAGTTTAAATAATAAAAAAGAAAGTCAAATAAAGAATTTAATTCGAACTTTTCAATAGCAAGGTAAATAGATGCAAGACAAGTTTAAATCATAGAGTTTTGTATTAATTCTAGAAGGAAGTAACTGTTTTCATGAAAAAAACTGAATTTCCAGGATTATTCACAAACTGATAATTAAAGTTATCTCATATTCAAACCTAAATTAAAGATGGCCATTTGTGGCTAAAAATTATGCGAACAGATCAGAAGAATAAACGTTTGCTTTTTTTATACTTTGTACATATGTTTTTTATTCTAGAAGGAAGTAATTGTTTTCGCAAAAAATGAATTCTCAAGATTGTATACAAACTGATAAACTTTTCTCATGTTAAAACCTAAATTAAAAGTGGCCTTTTGTGGCCAAAAATGCGAACAGACGCAGATATTTTGCTGTTTTTTTAAACGTTTTACATATGTGTGCTATTCAAAATCTAGTGAACGGAGCAAACAGTTCATCTGGCTATGGACTTCACGAAGTTAAGCATATTGAGTTAAAACCCAGCCGTCATTGGAGTAAGAATGATAAAAAGGAACAATGTTGAGGCCAAGGTTGACTAAAGTTTAAAGAGAAAAAATTAAGCCAAAAACACCTGCATGTGCTTCTGTTAAAAACATTATAAAAAGGAAGAAACAACACGACCTGTTAATATCGACCAATTACCCGCCGCTTTCCCCCGACAACCTTAAACAATTCGCGCCAAAACGCAGCATGCAAACAGCAAACGCGCCTGATGTGATTGGCTCAAACAGAAATGGTTTAATGACTGAACCAATTAAAAATCCGAAGAAATTAAAGGTATTGCATAAACTGACTAAATTGATTGACAGTCAATATATGTTTGTACTTGGCGTTAAAACTTATAGTCTTCGGGTCATTAAGGCTGCATTAAGTCTTCTTTTAAATTCTTGCTTCTCAGACTGAAAACGTGTTTCTTGGGAGTCAAACCCTCCGTATACTGAATGAAGGCAAAACTGATTTCTTGTTTCTTCTCCTAATCGTATACTGATTAAATCCGTAATACGGCAAACAGCTACAGCGTGGCAAGAGATTAAAAAAGAATATACTCGTGCAAAAAATATTGCCATTAAATTCACACTGACACAAACTCTTCAAACAGAAGAAGAATGGTGGAGCTTAACAACTCTTCCTTAAGTTCTCCAGGTGGTCAAGGTACGAAAGACAAAGAGTTTTGGATTGGTGCTCTTGTTATCATGACGGCACTTTTTGTTGCTGGTGTTGCCGGGAATGTCTTGATTCTGATAATCGTCAAGAGAACACCCACCATGCGTTCTGTCACCAATATTCTTTTGTGCAACCTTGCAGTTTCAGATCTTGTGACTCAGTTATGGCCTTTCCTTAGAGCTGCGTTACTTCGTTCCACAGAAGTGAAAACTCCTCTGCTTGGCAACTTTATCTGTAAACTTATTACGGCTGTTCCAAGCATCACCTATGTATCTTCTTTACTCATCTTGGCGTTTATTGCTGTGTTACGTTACAGGGCTGTTGTAAAAGAAGTCCCTTGGCAGAACATTACTGAACACAATGTGAAGTACTTTATGATCGCAATATGGGTAGTTGCTGTACTAAACGGAATACCGTCGCTTGTGTTCATAAGTTTTAACGAATCGAAAAACAACTGTGTCATAGTGGAAGCCGGAAAAAAAACATTGAAAGTCTTATGGGTTGTTCTGATACCATTAGTAATTTTCTTACCAATGGTAATAATAGTTTACTGCTATTCCAAATTCATCTGGGGAACTTATTTCACAAAGACAATTCTCTCTTCGAACTCAGCTGGGGACGAGGAAGTCAAGATGAAGAGAAAAGTTATGCGAACAGCAGTTCTCGTGACCACAACAACTGTGTTATGTTACACACCGGAAGGTATAATATCTGTTTTGTTCCTTTTTAATCTTGTTTCAGCCGATCAGTTTAAAGGACGAGCCTGGGTTGTGCCGTGTTTGTTGTATCTCATAAAACCTATCTCAAATCCGTTTCTCTACGCATTTCAGAGCAGTAGTTATCTAACTGCCTTGAAATCATTTTATCGGTGTTGCCGAAGAACAAATACTGTCGGGTCAACTTGATCTTCGTTGTCGAGAAGCTGCGAGTGAAAACAATATCTGTATAACTGTTTTTTTTTTTATTTTGTACTCCGTTAATAGTAATGTTTTAGTCCTCTAGATATGTATAATATTAAAGGTGTGAAAAAATTTTCTTTTTCTTGCATTATTTACGTGTTAATTACCCGATGGGGTATTCGATTCCCTGCGCGATTGTCGTTTTCATTTCGCGTTTGCAAAACATTAAACAAAGCTGACTGAATTTTCACCTAAAAGAAAGCCAATACACGTGCATAAAGAAGGTCACCATTATTTTTTTAAAACAATTCTCCTCTTTCCTTATGTTTGCTTTATCAGTTACAGCTGGTTCTGGAAAAGCAATATAGAAAGCCAATTTTCTTCTAAGATAAAAGCCACAAATGAAAATAGAGGTCCTTAAATCTGCCAGTTTTACGCCTTCAAGTACATATTGTTTTTCGTTCCTCGGCGGCGTATACGTAATGGCCAAATGATCAAGTCTTAATTAAGGAGTTGCAGTAAAATATTTCTATAATTAGATTCCTTGATGATATACCGAGCCTGAAATAATTATTTCTATATCAGCATATAATTTACCTTTGAGTTGAAGTTATTATTGACAAACACAAAGTTCGACGTTTGTTGTAAGCAAAAAACGCAACAATTTTTTCCAAAATTACTGGTGTCTTACCACAATGCTACCCTTTTTAGTATTCGTTTGATGTTTGTTACAATAATTTAGTTAACAAATGGAATATACGTCAGCAAAGCTATTTCAAATGGGCATGCAGCAAGCCGGAAAACAAGAAAGTCAACGAAAAAAATTACCTAAATGCGTCTCAAATCTTTTTATGACTCCAGTTGTTTTGTTGTTCAGGCCACAAGACAGCGTCTTTGTCAATGCTTTAAGTCTAGACCTTAAAGAGGTTGGTTAATGATGTGGCGTCACCTCCTACTATTAGTTGCTAAATTAGGGACTTTAAGATTTAAGGACGGCAACATCGACGACGGCAGCCTACAAAAAACACACTTCTTGCTTGCCCTTTTCAATCACGTATGGCTAGTTTGCTTTCTCTTATGTCCGAGTTACGTTTTGTGAACAGAAAAGGATGAAAGTGATTGTTTTAAAGGTAAAAGAAGATTAACATAATTTTCTGTAGGTCGCTCTCGTGGTCGCAAAAACTTCAAAACTGAGCTTTTCACGTTGTAATTTTCAAGCCAACGACGTGCAGGTGGCGCGCACGAACAAACGTGCAGCTATTGTATTCACTATTGTTTTCTGCCGTCGTCGTCGGCGTACTCATATCTTAAACTCCCTATTTACTTTAAACACGCATGCACTAGTGATTCGGGGCTTTAAGTTCATATGTTAATCTAAAGACGATGACTTATCATCACCTAACTATCTTATTTGAACCGTACGGCAACGGTTGTTACAGGTACGATTTACATTTAGTGTCATTGGTACCATTTGGTAACGAAGGTGAGTGGTACCATTTGGTAACAAAGGTTAGTGGTACCATTTGATAACTAAGGTTAATGGTACTCTTTGGTAACGAGAATTAGTAATGTCATTTGGTAAAGGATTAGTGGTATCATTTGGTAACGAGAGTCACTAGTACCAATTGGCAACGAGTGCTAGTAGAACCTTTTGGTAATGCGGATAAGTGGTACCATTTGGTAAAGAGAGTAAGTAATATCATTTCTTTATGAGGATCAGTGGTACCATTTGGTAACGAGAGTCACTAGTACCAATTGGCAACGAGTGCTAGTAGAACCTTTTGGTAATTCGGATAAGTGGTACCATTTGGTAACGAGAGTAAGTAATGTCATTTGGTAACGAGAATCACTGGTACCAATTGGTTACGAGAGTCACTGGTACCAATTGGCAACGAGGGCTAGTAGTACTTTTTGGTAATGCGGTAAGTGGTACCATTTGGTAACCAGAGTTAGTAATGCCAATTGGTTACGAGATATAGTGGTAGCATTTAGTAACAGAGGTTAACGGTTCCATTTTGTTACAAGGGTAAGTGGTACTATTTGGTAACTAGGGTTAGCGGTACCATTTTGGTAATAAAGGTAAGTAGTACCTATTGGTAACAAAGAGTAGTGGTACCATTTAGTGATGAGGGTAAGTGGTATCTATTGGTAACTAGGGTTAGTGGTACCATTTGGTAACGAGGGTAATTGGTACCTATCGCTAACAAGGGTTAGTGATAAAATTTTGAAACGAGGGTTTGTGGTACCATTTGGTAATGAGGGTTAGTGATTCCTCTTGGTTACAACGTTAGTGGTTTCATTTTGTAACGAGGATTAGTGGTACCATTTGGTAATGAGAGTTCAGTCTGGTTCAGTTTGGCTTCTACTGATCGTTTAGTCAGCTTTAAAGGAGGAATTTCTATGAATTACGGGAGCTTAAACGAGGGCAATAATCATAAAAATAGAAACTTGAGCCAACAGTTAAGGGACAACTTAACTGTCAACCATCATGAAGTCATTTTCACGAAAAATCAGAAGTGGCGGCCGTAAAATAAGATTTACATAAGACGGCACCAGTTGTCAACTCTTACTAAGAAATATCTTACGAAAATGGTATTTTTGGAATTTCACCTAGTTTTTCCTCCTCCTTTGTTTCTAATTTCAAAAACAGAAGCTGTAAAGTTAAGTGAAACCAAACTTCTTTTCGGGGAGACTGATGGGCGAATATGGATCTTCCAGGAAAGAACACTGAAATTAAATCACTTACATACTGAAATTCATAGAGTGAAAACGACGCTTCGACCGTATCACAAGGCCTTCTTCAGTTTTCTGCCAAGTCAGCTTGGACCACGCAAGTGTCACGTGATAGCTGACCGGGTACTACCTGTAAAAGCTGAGTAATAATTGGGTTTTACAGGACGTATCTGATCAGTTATCACGTGACAATTGCATGGTCCAAGCAGACTCGGGAGAAACTTACATGGTGAACGCCATGTGATACGGTCAAAATTGATGTGAACTTTCAGTAAATGATTCAATGTCAGTATACATACGAAAACGATTGAATAATCCAAAACACAAATCGTCATTTTCCAAGAAAAAAGTAACGACGCTTGAGAACTTTGACTCATACGGACCGAACAGCTGACTTAATTTCAGTCATTTGAGACGCCAAATATTCCAGAGGAACAAAGCAGGGTCATTCTAACTGTCAAACTCAACCAATCACTCATCGCCTTTAATCGAGAAATGAAAAAATTGCACCGAAAAGCAGCATGAAATGTCTTTTGATTGGCTTAACAACATTGGGCTTGTGACTGAGCAAATGAAAACAGCAAAGCAAAGATAAAGATGAACTGAAATTAACGTCTGCTAAAATAAACTTGTACTTTTATTGGTTACTTGAGGTGTTCTCTTGGATTTTGGCCGGTAAAGGGAGAAACAAAAGCGGAAGATTGTGAATCAGATAATCCAAGCCAGACAGAACTACTGACAAGAGAAGAAAACTCTAAGAAGATGAAGATGGCGATGGATCTGAACAACACATCTGACAATGACAATGATGAGAAATTTCGGATTGGTGTACGTGCTGTCATGGTAATGCTTTTTGTAGTTGGTGCGATTCCAAATTTCTTGATTCTTGTAATCGTCAAGAGAACGCCCTCTATGCGTTCTGTCACAAATATTATTTTGTGCAACCTTGCGGTTTCAGATCTTGTGACTCTTTCATGGATACTTGTCGACGTCGAGTACTTATATTTGATAGAAGTGAAGACCCCACTGCTAGGTAACTTTGTCTGTAAACTTGTCACGGCTGTTCCGAGCATCACCTACATATCATCTTTATTCAACTTGGCGTTGGTTGCAGTGTTACGGTACAGGGCTCTTGTTAAACAAACCCCTTTGCAGTATGTTACCACCGATAACGTAAAATACTTTATAATGGCAATGTGGCTATTTGCAGTAGTAAACGGAATGCCGTTGCTTTTCTTTATAAGTTTCGATGCCTCGAAAAATGACTGTGACCTCGCGAAAGCATGGAAAGAAACAATGAAAGTCATACTGATTGTCGAGATACTACTGGTAAATGGTTTACCAATGATGATAACAATTTTCTGCTATGCTAAAATTATTTGCGGGATTTACATCACAAAGACAATTCTCAGCTCAAATTCAGCTGAAAATGAAGAAGTCAAAATGAAAAGGAAAGTTGTTCGGACATCAATCCTTGTGACCACGGCCACTATTTTCTTTTATATATCGGAATTAGTTTTTACTTTTTCTTTTATTTTTGATGTTGATTCCAACAATTATTTTGCGGAAAAAGCTTGGGTTTTTCTGGCTTTCTTGTTTTTTGCAAAACCGATCTTGAATCCGTTTCTCTACGCATTTCAGAGTAGTAATTATCTGACTGTATTGAAATCGTTTTATAGGTGTTGCCATAGACCAAACGTTAATCCTTATGAGTAAAGAAATTACCAACCCTAATTACAGCTTAAAATAAAGAAAGTGCCCCATAGCTGAACTAGGTTCCGGGTTTTTTTAAAGTGAAATTTAGTTTTTCTCTACAAGAGCTCGTCGACGACGCAGTGGCCGAATGACAAGCGTGTTTAATTTGCAATTTACTCGTTGTCCACGAGTGAGTTTAAGCCCAGCGTTATATCCTTCAGTTAGAGACTTTACACAACTTGTTCCGGTCAACTCAGCTATACAACTGCTTCTTCTTTTATTCAATTCTCGTTTGGTCCGAAATGAAAGTAAAAATGATGACTCTCATCCACTTAGCACCAGGAAAACCGAAGATAACAACAGCTAATTGACTCAGCATGGAAAAGGGACTTTTTTTTCTTAGTTTCAAGGTAACAAAATAGTGACTTCGTGGTGTTTGTGTTATTAAGTTTCGTAACTCCAGCATCGTGGAGCCAAAGCCATTGAACAAATTTTGAAAATTTTTGTTGAAATTATTATTTATAACCGAACAACGTTAACCGACACAGCGTCGCTCTCGTTTTGTTGCAGCTGTTTTTAAATTTAGTCGGTTAATTAAACTCTCTGTTGCACCTAAAGAGACATTAATCCGTCAAGTTGGTTAGGAAAAACCATATACGAAGTAGGCAAATACTCTAATACTCTCATTATTTCAATGCAAAATTCCTTCTTATTAATTACCTCTTTCGTTTGCAAGATTTGAGTAAAGAAAAACCTTTGCAAAGAGTATAAGTGTCCTTATGAAATGTATAAGAAAAGAAAACGCCAGTTTTATGCAGATAATGTTTGTCAATAATGTGTTTCTGACTACACAACGCATGTGATCTTTAATAAAGTTTTACATGTAAAATAAAGTTATTTGTAAAGCTGTTGCGCTTTAATTGGTATTTTCGGTGACTATCTCGGCTAGAATACAGTAAATGTTCAAAGGTTTAATTTTCTTCGAGCCAGCCAGTATTTTGTCACCAACCCAGAACAGTACGTTTTTGGCGGCGGCTAAGCTGTGACTTAACAGCTGCTGGTCATGGTAGCTAGCATCCTTAAACTTAAAATATACACATGTTATATATAGTGTGACTTCTTCTTTGAAACTGCACTTAAAGAACCGAGAGTTAATTTGGTCACTAAATTTATTATTATTAAAGTCAGTTGCTGTTTCGGTCTTTGTTCTTTCTCCGACTTAAAGTCCCTATAAAGCTTAATTTAAATTTAGTTTTTAGATAAAAATTGTTGTCACTTTGCGCTCAAAATTCGAATAACCAAAGAAAAATTCTACGTCTAAGTACGCTATTTAGGAAAAAAGAAAATGATTAATTGGAATATAAGTTTTGATCGGGGACTGGTAACCTCTGTCATCTAACAACCTGCAACGAAGTATATGCGTAGCATCAAAGTCGATTTCAAGAGCTTTTTTCTTAAAGTCCCTATCAAGCTTAATTTTTTTTTTTTACTTTTTGGATCTAAACTGTTGTCCTCTGTGAACTCAAAATTCGAATAACCAAAGAAAACTTCCACGTCTAGGTATGCTTTTTAATAAAAACAAGATCGGATTGTAAATTTTAACCGAGCAGGCCGGGGACTGGTAACCTGCAACGTAGCAGCAGTGACTAACCTGGCTTTTGTTTAAAAAATTCGTTTCTGTTAAAAAGTGTCATAAAATTTTTGTTTCAAACAATTTCAAGGGAATGATTCATTGATTGAAGTTATAACAATGTGACTATTGTAGCCAGAATTGAAATTTTTAAGATAAAGAAGATTGTTTCTGCTTCTTGCTTTATGCCTCGTGCTCTGTCATATGCAACAACAACAACCACAACAACAACAACAATGCTTTATTTATACACGGTAAAAACTCGTCAGGATTTACAATCAGAAACTATAATTTACAAAATTGGATACATAAAAGGAGATAATGTAAGACACATCAATTATAACTTAGATCAAGTTGTAAAAAAGTGATTTTTGTTAATTCAAAAAAAAAACCTGCTTTCCATGAGTGCCGTGTTTATTAGGGAAAAGGTCAAAACAATGGTACTTCCTAGGAACCCAATTTAGGGGGCGGGGTATTGTGTGCCGCCACCCACCACCTTTTTTCAAAAATGCTGGATTTCATCATATCCAATAAAATAGATATTGATAAAGTGCTTGCACCAACGCCTTCTTTGTGGAGAGAGGAGTCCATAATACAATAAAAACCAATACCCCTAATTCAGGTTTTGAGATATTAAGCTCTGAAAAAGTGGGGAGGGGTGGGGTAGGGGGTATGTGCCGCCACCCAACACCTCCCTCGACAAAATTGGGCTCCTTAAAAATACCATTGTTTTGACTTCTTCCCCTATGCATGTATTATTCGAAATAGTCATTGCAGCCTGCTCGAAATTTGCTAAGAGTATTTGCTTGCCGCAACCCGACTGGAAGGCCATTCCATAATGTCGCACCACTGTAGCCAAAGCTATCGTTTAGATAGTTGGTGCTAGGTTTAGGTATGGCTAGTTTGTTCACGGTGTCTCTCAGTGTATAACTGGTTATGCTGATACGGTCGGTAAATATAGTATATGTAGATAATCAGGAGCGAGTCCATGGAGAGATTTATAGACCATAACAGCTTTTTGGATTTCACGCTGGATTTCGAGTCTTTTCCAGCCAAAATAGCTTGAAAAAGTCAAAATTCTCGCTGCACGATTTTGCAGTTTTTGAAGCTTGTCAGCGAGAGTTTTACTACAATTGCTCCATACGACAGAGCAGTAGTCAAAATGTGGTTGAATTAAGGCATTGAAAACCAACTGCAGTGTCGTAGGAGGTACAAAATGTCGTATTCGAAACGTCACCCATCCCCAAACGTAAAATTGACTTTTATTGTGCGCAAAATCGTCATGTGAGGCTTCCTAAAGGTGATGTTAAGACCGATTTTGATGTCTTTAGCAAAGGAAATATAATATTTGTTATATCAGTGGATCGTAGTATTTAACAAATAGCATTCTTAAATTATATTTTCAACCCTTAAATTTTGTATGACCTTTTCTGTTTTTCAAAACGAAAAATCTCAACCTTAAAGGGGAACTGAACCCTAAAATCAACTTTTGTCAAACAAAATTTTTAGCTGAGTTAGAAAACGATATTTAAAAAACTTCCTCGTATCGCGCTGACTTTCCGAGAAACTCGAGCTTAAAACCCGTTACTTGCCGCATTGTAACGGTGGCTCAGAAATAGGGGTTAAGCAGAGAGAGAGAGAGAGAGAGAGAGAGAGAGAGAGAGAGGGAGAGAGAGAGAGAGAGAGAGAGAGAGAGAGAGAGAGAGAGAGAGAGAGAGAGA
>JAOBAT010066516.1:2577-23263 GCA_026413305.1 Hydrozoanthus tunicans
CCCCCCCCCCCCCCCCCCCCACAGTGTAAGTCGTACTAGTTTGTTATAAAATCTGAAATTCCTATTGAAAAGTTGCTGTTGTTGTGGGGGGCAACCAAATTATTAGTGGGGCCAGTGCCCTTCATCCCTCCAGTTCTGTCCTTATCCCCCATGGAAAAGTATATGAATCCTAGCTAGTTGTGAGAATTTGCCATTATTTTGCCTTGCTAACCACCAAAGATGACGTGTTGGCTCAAGCATAAAAATAATGAAGACATTTGTTTGATAATGCTATCTGTAAAATGCTTTGTAGAAAAAACAACATTAGATCTATATAAAGAAAGAACTCAGGCACTGTGATTTGATTTCAGCCAACTATTTTATGAGTCAGAAGCAACCCAAACCAACACTCAGTGGCCAGCGGATCAGAACCCGCAAAAGAGGTATTTACAGAAAATCTAATGTAATCACTACTGGCTTTATATTTCGTTTTTTGTGTAAGTGCATTCAGACCATTCACTGTTATTCATCAGTTTAACAGAGGATTTACTTTTTCATCGAAATTTGACTCAGTACTATCAAATTTGTTAATTAGACCATTTACCAGAAATGAGTATAATAATATAATGCAGACAAAATATAGAAATTCAAATTTTGGCATTTATTCATAAGTGTTTGGTTTTCTCAGTCAACAGTTCTTAAACCTTTTTAAAAGTCTGTGTTAGTTTATTGATCAACATCTTATTTCTCCTTACATAGGTATACAAAATTTGATACTTGGTACTGAGAAAATATAATTTAATCAAACGAAGCAAATTACTGAGGATGAAAAGGAAAATTCTCCCAAGTTCATTCTTTGATAAGTATGAGCTCCAGTTAGGAGAATTTACCAGTTGATACTTTTGGGACTGAAAGGGTATAAGAGCTGTGTTAGGTCATTGACTTTAAATAAAATCAGACTATTTTTTTAAAACTCGTACTCAGAGTTAATAACTTCTTGAGTCTTCTTTTGTATTCTTCTTTATTTTCTTTGTCTTGTAATCACTTAAGCCTAAAGAAGTTGTCATAACTTTTGAACTTGTTTTTACTTGCAGACGAAAAGGAGAAGCTCAACCCTTTGGGATTCAGGGATGCTATTATTGCTGGCTTAGCACAAACTGAAAATGACCTAGAACAAGTATGATGATTTGAACTGGTTGTTTAAAGAGAATGTGACCCAAGATAGGTTTTTGATTATCAAAAAGAGTTTTATTGAAAACATTGGTTTGCCAAGTTGACAATTATGTGATAAGATTTGCTTAAATACAGCTCGTAAAACTTTTTCTGGCCTAAAGGAGCAATGTCCTGACTCGGGAAATTAGGTTCTAGTGAGATATAACTTTATTTCGGTTGGCCTAACCCATGCTTGTTTGTTTCAGTTAATGTCGCCACATTTTAAGTAAACTTATTCTCCCATAGCAGGACATTGCCCCTTTAAGCATCCTCTCTAAATCCCAACAAAATAGCATTAGGTTATGTGTGTCTCCCACTAGTTAGTTAAAATGGTGCCACAAAGTAAAAAAAAGTTTAAAGCATATGTAAATACTAGAATATTGGGGGGACTGAGATGAGACAGAGTAGCAGTGTAATGATGACTCAAATGATTGTCAATAATTATGATGACAGGTTGCATCATTCCTAAACTCGGCTGGGAGCAAGCAGAACTATCGGCAGTATGGAGAGCAGCTGTTTGATATTCTCCTTGCTGGAGGCATTTTAGGTTAGCAAGATGGAAATATCAAAAATAATGATAATAATAAGATGATAATAAATAAATTAATTGTTTATATGTGCATAATTTATGTGCATGATAAGAATTGATCTGAGAAGCCAATCTATTAGGATGATTGCTGAAAATGTTATGAATGCTTTCTCGCTAACATTTGTGACCTCTCACAGGAAAACGTACTTAACGACTTTTCCGTTTCTGTTTTCTTCTCGCGGGTTGATAATGGGTTGCTCGCGGCTTACCAACTGGTTACTCGCAACTCTCCAATGGGTTGCTCGCCGCTTACAAACTAAATGCTTGCGGGTTTGACAACGGAATTAACAACGGGAAGCTTGCGGGTTAAGATAACAGAAAACTTGGGCAGCTAGGGCTAAAAATATGTTGATAGAATGACAAAGACATAGTACATACTTTTGAAATTCAGTCAAGTCTTGAATGACAAATTCAACAGCAATTAAACTTCTTGCTTTCGTATTAGGCATAAAATAGCTATTTGAACTAATCGATCTAAATTGGCTGCTTTCATCCTGTTTTTCAGCTCTTTTTCAAAGCTGTTTATATCCGAAAAACTACACTCTTGGTCAGTCAATCTCTCCAGCTTCTTCGGCATGTTATTTTTGTCTTCGAATTCAAGCGCTTCTGATTGGCTTAAACTTGGAGCAAAATTGAAATTGCCATAGAAA
The DNA here is from genome assembly GCA_026413305.1 of Hydrozoanthus tunicans. Taxonomy (NCBI): domain Eukaryota; kingdom Metazoa; phylum Cnidaria; class Anthozoa; order Zoantharia; family Hydrozoanthidae; genus Hydrozoanthus; species Hydrozoanthus tunicans. The sequence continues at coordinate 5,008 of JAOBAT010066516.1, forward strand.
CTGCCATCTTCCGCTGACCAGTGGTAAAATGTGTTGCCTTTTTCTTGCTCTTGAAAGATCGAATGTTGTGAAATGGAAACAAATTCTAGTTTGTTTTTATCAATACAACAGCAATAAAGTAGGGAAAGAATCGCAGGAAAAGAGGAGAATGCTAAAAAAAAAAACAGAATAGCAATGGTGCTTTGCACTGGCAAGGATACTGGAATGTAGAATGACTGCTTCTACCTTCTTCGACTTCGATGGATCATGACAAATTTAGAGATGTATGGATGAAAAAAGTTCCAGTAAATTTCTTACGAGTTTGAAACAGTCTTTCGTCGTTTTTAATTTTGACCCTTGTAGGTAGCTCTTGATCTCAGAAACGTTGATAAAGCCACTCAACTGCTTTGCTCACGGGTTACTAGTGGAAAGTTTCTGTACGAACAACGGAAAGCTCACATGTTTGACAACGGAATGCTCGCGGCTTACCCAACGGAATACTCGCGGCTTACCCAACCGAATTCTCTAGGTTACCAATGGGTTGCTCGCGGCTCAACAGCGGAACGCTCGCGGGTTGACAACGGGTAAAAACGGAAAAGTCGCGAAACGGAAAAGCCGTTAAGTATGTTTTCCTGTGAGAGGTCACATTTGTGAAATAACAGTAGTACTTATAATGTTTTTTTAATATAATAATGATGATAAAACAATTATAGATATTTTCTATATGCAATGCTTTTATATTTTCATAACAGCAATTAGTAATTATAAAAATCATGTAGAATGGTTCAATGGTAAACACAATGAAATTGGCATCAGCGACAGTGGTTATGATAAATTTATTGATGATGGTAGTGATGGTTGGGAGTGTTACAGATTTTTTGTAAAATGTACAGTTCTCAAAATACAGCTCTGAACCTGAAGGTTTACCTAACATTATTTTTGGACCATCAAGATGTTGGGCTTATTAAAGAGAGGGGAGGGGGTATTTAAAATTGAAGAGTATAGTGCAAAAACGACGTAAGTGATTTTTGATGAAGTTCTCAATTCTCTCTACATTATCCCTATTATCTTTTGATAACCATTTAGTGTTTCATACAGTTCTTCAATTGTTATTAGCCAAAGACAGAAACATAACATGAAGTCCAGTTACCAAACATGTTTAGTAGCAAATAAAAACTTTGTATTCCCCTGGCATTTTAATCAGCACTTAAAAATATATAACCTTTGACAAAATGTGTTTTTGATACAGAATGCCTTTTTTTAGCTTCGTCATCTTCATGATAGGACAGGTGGGGGGGGGGGCTTTTTAGAGAGGGGGATGTATTTCAAATTAGAATCTTTACAGGGCTTATTAGGTAGAGGGCTTACTAGAGAGGGGACCTTTTTAGAGGGATTATGGTAATGCAGGGCCTTTTGATAAATTCAGCATCAAATCAAGGTTTATGTATGTACCCCTGCAGCACCAGGTGGAAGCATCGTAGAAGATGGTGGTGAGAAATATGGTTTCTGCACCACATGCTGTGTGTTTGAAGCCAATGAAGACTCCCTGAAGAGTTATGTTCAGGTAAGCACTGCAATGAATACAGCAGGCACTTGAAAGACAGTAGTTTTCAGTTCTACTTGTGTGTAAGTCATTAATTTTGGTTAAGGTTAGAAAATTGAAATTGGAAATGTAGCAAAGCAAGAGAAACACTAAAACCCAAGGAAGCAAAATTCTGAGAGAAATGAGGCCAAAATCCTTAAATAGCTGTGGACTGGAATGAAATATTTTGCTTTTCAGTTGCTCGCTTAATTCTTGTTTTAATTTCTTCTTTTGGCCTGCACCTTCTCCTATACAAGGCAAATTAACAGATAACCCACTGGTTATATGTAGTCTGGTAAACATGGTGGTATTTTTTCAAGAAAAAACTAAAAAGGTTATTTGGTTGTTTTATCCGATCTTACATTAATCAACGCTTTGTTTGTTTATTCAAGGTTATCAACAAATTGGTGGCAAGGTACAGATACCTCCAGAAATCCTTTGAAGATGAGATGAAAAAGGTAAAACACTGTGTATCAACTGAACAACCTTACCAAAAATTTAGCATATAATATATGTGTGTGTGGATTTGATCTTTCATTGTGAAACGAGTTTGACAGTTAAGTGTTCAGTAAAAGTTCTTTGTAGAAGATCAACAGTTAATCAAAGTTTTGAATAATTTTCTCAAATATTTACTTACTATTAAAGGTGCTTTTCTAAAACTGATTGTGATATTGTACTTTCTTAAAAAGTGGCTTCTTTTAAGATATTGCTTTTGAAATAAAGTGGCTTTAAAAAATGTCTCTGTGTGCATGCTTAGCTCAGAAAGTAAGAACTATAGTTTTCATGGGCCTCACCCTGGTTTTGATCCCCGACTTGGTTGAGGGTGGAACATTTGTGCGGCTTTCTTTTGCCACACAGTCCATGGACAGGGTTAACAGACATTAAACTGTTGGTCCCAGTCATTAATCTTCATTTAAGAAGGGTTGGGTGTATTGGTAAATAAACAAATCTCTTTTTTACACATCTCTTTTGGCAATGACACTAAAATTCAAATAGCGGCCAGATTTCAAATACCTTTCTGAAAACCTTCTTTTTATTTATTTCAATGTCTACAGAGAGTGAAGAATTTTCTTAATATACTAATCTCCTTTGAAATAAACAAATGCATGAGATAGATAAAAATTAAGATGAGCAGCTTATTTACTATTTTCTATTCATTGACAAGAAGGTTTTATAAATAACTGAACTGTTGTACATAATATTTTACTTTATGTTTTGTCTTTTTGTTAAGTGGCCTTTCTTTATAAATGTTTGTGTTAAAACTGGATTTGTTTTATTTAGATCTTGTTGTTCCTGAAAGCCTTTTCAGATGACCAGAGAAACAAGTTGGCCATAGTGACTGGCATTGTCCTTGCCAATGGTAATTATTGATAGTTGTTACAAATTGTTACATAATATCGTTCATGATGGTTAACTACAAAAAGTACTATTATCAAATTCGAATTCTTCCACTAAATGACTTTGAAAACCTTTTGGTCTGTTGACTCAGCCATCTTCAATCTAGCTGTCTAAAATTGACTAGAAGATGTTTTAATATACTAACTGTCCTGTTTGATGTTTAATCTACAGTTGTAAACCAGTTGTGTTATTTGTCAGGTTGAATTTTGCTTGTAAGTTTGAAGTGTGTTCCTAAAGTTTGTAAAAACATTGATTACTCCTTTTTTATGCTGTTAGATAAGAAAAAAAGTCTTTAATGTGCTTTCAAATTCTAATTATTTTTATAAGGTTTAGAATATTTAATGATCTTTTGATTTAAAGGTATGGCCGATGCTACCATACTGAACAGCCTGCTAAGCGAAAGCCTGGTTAAAGAGGGTAAGTCTAGCCAACTAGTAGCTCATAATATTATGTTCCATTATTGATTGTTTTTCAATCGATGTTCAGCATTCTTACTTAATTGGTGTTCAGGAATTTGCGAACCCTTGTATTAATGTTTTGCTCAGTATTATGCATGAAAAACTTGTTTTATTTTCTGTTATTAAGCTATACTTGTTATGTGCCATGTGCTTTGATTTTGACAGTCTGAATCTCTTGGAATTACAGACAGTAACCACACCTATAGTAGTATCAAACTGATCACTTTTATTTCCTTGCAGGCATCTCTCTCACATTTGTGACCAAGGTCTTCCAGATCTGGCTGAAAGAACGAGACATTGGTAGCATCAGCGCAGGCTTAAAACGAGCAGAGTTGAATGGAAGGCTGCCTGTAAGTACCCAGGTTTCACGTGTCAAATTTTGGCAGTTTAAGAGTAGAAAAATTTTGCACAACCCTAGCATTTGTCAATATCTATATTTTCTCTACAATAACAGGAGAAAAAAAAGTGATTAGTGCTGAGATTATGAAAAAATGGTTATCCACCAAGAATTCTGAAAGATGTTTTGCACCAGCCAGCTAAACGAAACAGTGGGACATGGCAACAGCTGTTTCTGATATAGATCTGCACTCTGATTAGGCACTTACAAAGCAAACAATACAACAGCATTAGGACTAACGTTGCTGACTGATGATGAATTGTTGACACACAGTTACATTGTTTTGAGTAATTGTTCAAAATTTTTAAGAACTTGGAAAATATTTTTTATTAGTTGCGACATCATATTTCTACACTTCAACTACAATTTTCATTATGATAATAAGGCCAAGGCTATGAATACGATAGGGTGCCAGGAGAAAACTACAGGGTGCTTTTTGTTTTGCCCTAGCTAGAACATTGAGAAGAATTACAAAAGTCTGCCAAAACACTCAGAGAAACACTATGCATATAGACTATCAGGAATTTTATGCTCACCACTGGGTGCTCGTATTGTAGGAATGAAATATTATAATGAAAAAAAGTATTTACCTGATTGATTGAAATTCCTACCATTGCTGTTTTTTTCTAGGAGTTTTTCCCAGCCAGCAAGAAGGGCCAAGAGAACATAAAGAAGCATTTTACTGCTCATGGACTGGAAAAGCTTGTCAGTTTCCAGGTACTTTATAATTTAGATTCTATGAGAGCTTAATATTTAATTTTTTAGGCTCACCAGCATTACAAATAATTTAATTGTTGAGACAGCATAATTTATGTTCTCAATGATGTATCATATTGTTAGCAGTCAAGTTCTCCGTTAGAGCTGACCGATGAGATCATAAGGCTCGTCTGTCATTTGTTCTGCATGACAGTTGCTCAGTATCTCTTGTTCAATATTACATGAAGTACAAACATTTATTGATCCAAATAAGGAGGCCCTATTGGAACTAAATCCAAATATAGAAGCACTGCCCCTGCCATGAGAAGCCAGCCAACAAGCATCCCCCACATGCGCCATGCGAGCGGATTGTTCTTGGAAACATTTTACTTTTCATTTCTAATCAGTAATTCTCTGTGTTTGATATGTTATCATTTTCTCTGTTTCAAATGGCCTGTTTTATGTAAGAAGTTAGATGATCACTGGCTGGAACTGAAAGGGGTGAAGGTTATTAACAATAGGTTTCTTAATGACATCACTTGGTAACCTACAATAGCTTGACAGCATCTTTACCTGTGGTAACATCTAGTTAATTAGGTTTAATATTCAAGATACTGACTCAATAAAGGGGAAGGGACACCACAAAAGCATCTACAAACAACTGCATAGAGCCTAGCTTTATCTATAAAAGCAGTAAGGCTAGAACACTAGAGTACTAGAATAAATAAAACATTTTTATGGACCTTATCAGCTGTTTGGAGCCCAATTTCCCCTTTTAATTCCTCAGTGATAACCACACTTCTTGAAAAACTCTTCAACATTGAATGTGCTTTTAAAAATGCAATCTGGTTCTATCAAAACTTCCATGTTAAAACTGAGAAATGTTGTCCATATCAACATACTTCTTTCTTTATTTGAATGTGCAGAAGCAACATGAAACTGCTGTTGCCCGGAGAGAATTTCAGAACCATTTGAAAGAGATGATTGAGCAAGAAACTTCTGTCAAAGAGGTAAGAGCTTTTATCACAGATAAACATCGGTCTGAAAAGGTGCAGTTTAGGTTTGTTTACTGTAGGTTCTGACTCTACCCTTTGTGGTTTTACTTGGCATTTGGGCTCTCACCCACAATCCTGTTGCAACTGATTAAGTAAAACCAGTTTATAATCTAGGGACCAGTTTATAATTATTTTGCATGCATTCAAATAAGCCCTTCTAGCCTTGATTGGATAACATGCTCTTTCCAAAGTTTAATTCGAGAATGAAACTAGTAGGGGTTATTTGAATGGAGATAAAAGAACTTTAAAATCACTGTCATTTATGAATAAGGTCCATGTAGCACCTTTATTTCCAGATGGATATGCTTGAAAGTGATTTACAATGATCAGACTTAGCCACCTCTGGTACTATAGCTGCTTCAAAGTGGTCCATATTATGTTGGTTCGAAAAGATGGAAGGCTGAGTGAATTTTAGTGGGAAAGGTCACCCAATACTTAACCCTTGTCAAGGCTAGTGATTTAACCGAGTATCTGGGAAATGCCTATTACTCCTGTCCACTGACTAAGTACTTTTTTCTGTGCACTTCAGTCTTTAAGAAAGAAAGTTAGGGTTGTTCTGTTTCAGTTTCTATGTCAAGTCTTTCCTTTTTCAAGAATCACTTCCATAATCTGTTTACTTTAATTAAATCAACATTTTATAATACCAAATGTAACTTTACAGATGATTGTTTCATCTAAAGAGGAAATGAAGAGAGCTGAGTTATCAGAAAGTGAAGTTGTCAATATGGTAAGTAATATTACAAACAGTAATTAGTCTGGCATGCCCAGCAGACAAATCATACTCTGCCGCATCATAAGAAAGCAGTGCAGTGGCAGAGCAGTTGCGCATTTGACTCGTCGGCCTAGAGTTGCCAGGTCAAGCCACAGTCAGACCACTGTATTGTCAAGAGCAAGACACTTTACCCAATGTGTTCCAGTCGACTTGACTGTATAAATGAGTACCAGCTTCTGCTGGGGGCTGCTAACCTGCAATGGATTATGGCCCAGCTCACAGGGAGACGGACTGTTAAACACTGGAGCTACTTAGACTTGAAAATGAATGAATGTTTTGCTTAGCTGCATTAAATGCCAAACCTTGAAAGTGAGGGAGTATTTATGAAGTTCTGTTTAAAGCTCATACATCTTGTTTATGGAACTTAATTTGTTAGAAAGAGTTTTGAAAAAGAAGGAAAAGGTTGCTTATTTCGTTGAAGTAGCGCTCTTCTGGTTGCTGGGATATTAAAGTTTTCCAAATATGCCAGTTACAAAAGTTGTTACAAAATACTAATAAGGGGAACTCAAGAGTGGAAAGATCACAAAGCAACAATTATTTCTTCAACTACACGACCAATGATCCTTAAACTTTGCACAATTGTTTAACTATAACACAAGAACAAACACATGTTATAAAAATAGCTGTTGTGTTGCAACTTTGTACCTATTGGGGTCCAGACCCCCTATTACGTCACAACTTTGGTAACTTGCATGTTTGTAAAACCTTGATATCTCAGCAAACAAAAGAGTTACTTCAATGAAATAAGCAACCTTTTCTCTGTTTTCAAAATCCTTTCTAACAAACTAAGTTCTTTAACACGATGTATATACTTTAAGTCTTAATTGGAGGAGGTAGACTTTTTTTGTGTTGCAAAACAGTTTGTTGAAGTTAAGCTACTACGAAAACAAGGTTATGTTCTTGTGAAAATTTAGTTCTTAGTCAACACTATATACGGTTATTGTTTGCTTATGGCAAGAAGTTGATTAGCCCAGATGAACAGCTTTTGTTCCATAAAATGTGTTTTATCTGTTACTCGTTTTCTCTTTTAGATTTGGAAGATTGTCATGGCATCTGTGGAGTGGAACAAGAAGGAGGATCTAATAGCTGACCAGGCCATGCGACATCTGAAGGTAAGATATAATTTATACGCCTCAAACCTGCTTTGTAATTTGACAAGGCAATTTGGTAGCTGACCAGGCCATGCGACATCTGAAGGTAATATATAATGCCTCAAACCTGCTTTGTAATTTGACAAGGCAATCTGGTAGCTGACAAGGCCATGCGTTATCTAAAGGTAATTATATATATGCGCCTCAAACCTGCCTTGTAATTTGACAAGGCAATCTGATAGCTGACCAGGCCATGCGTTATCTGAAGGTAATGTATATATGCCTCAAACCTGCTTTGTTTTTTACAAGGCAGTTACACTACACACATCGAGGTCCATCACTCCAAGAAAGTGGCTGGAAAATTTGTTCACAAGCCCGTTATAATCACCGTTATAGCCGGCATAATACTTCAGCCTCCACCAATGATGAATAGTTTTACTAAATGTAGTTAGTCTCTTCTTATCAAACTATGTTAATTTGTTTTGGTAGGAGTACACTTCCCTGTTTGAGGCTTTCGCTTCCAAGGAAGAATCTGAGATGAGTCTGCTACTCAAGATCGAGGTATGTTATAAAGTTATGATGAATATTTTCCCATGAAAGAGAAGTGTTTCAAGTAAAACATGATTTGATTACGAATTATTCTGTAGCATTGTTTGAATTTTAAAAGAGTTCTACATATTCAGGGGTGCTGATTAGGCCAACTACATAGTTTAATGTTGATACGCTTGCACCTCTTCATCTTCATGTTTTTATCCATACAGTAAAACAGTCTTTTCAAAAAAATGAAGACACTGATGAAAAGTTATTGCCATTTTTACAGGACTACTGCTATGCAAACATGATTTTTGTGAAGATCTTCCAGAAGATCGTGCTTCTCTTTTACAAAAGTAAGTATTTTTAAAACTTGTTAGAAAGATCTGTATAAAGAATAAAAGATCCAGACAGTTTCACTAAAGTTTTCGAAATTAAACTTTAGACTATTCTTAGTTTAAAAGAAAATATCTTCAGTTTCAACAAAAAAAACTTCAAATCTAACTAAATTTCGAAGTACCAAACCGTAAAAATACTTAGTTTAATATGAACTTAACATTGTTCTACGGAAGTACGAAATCAAGTTTTTCAAAAGATAAGCCAATTTTATCTGTACCGTTAAGAGGCTAAACCTTCCATCCGTACCATCCAGCATCTAAACCCAAATCACATTTGTCAAGCAATAATCCATTTCCATCCGTTCTAACCTGCACCAAAACCCAAATCACACTAAACCAAAATCACTTTTGTTGCATTTCAAAAAACTTCGTATTTAACTAAATTTCGAAGTACCAAATCATAAAAATATTTAGTTTAAACTGAACTTAACTTTGTTTTACGGAAGTGTTCGCACCCATGCCGTCCTGCATCCAGATCCGTTCACGGTTCTCAAATTGTCACCCATTTCCATCTGTGTCGTGCATCCTGCAACTTCTAAACCCAAATTACTCTTGTTGAATTGTAATCGATTTCCATCCAACGAAAACCAAATTACTTTTGTCGGATTGTTATCCATTTCCGTCGTGACGTCCTACATGTTAACCAAAATCATATTTGTGGAATAGTCGTCCACTTCCATTTATGCCACCTTGCAACTGAAATCGCTTAATGATTAATAATCTAAATGTGGTTCCGATCTTAGAATATAAATACCGTTCTGTTGGTACCTGATGACCTTTTTATTTCGTAGCTGATGTATTGAGCGAGGACACCATCTTGAAATGGTACAAGGGAGAACAGCAAGGGCCTAAGAGCAAGAAAGTGTTTGTGGAGCAGATGCAGAAGATGGTTCAGTGGCTCCAGACTGCTCAAGAAGGTTAGTTGTGTGTTAGTAAAGTTACTTGGTATATAGAAAACAAAAAAAGACAATGACAGATGGTCCATTAGTAACAGGAGCGTGCTGAGGCAGAAACCTACCGCTCATATGAATGAAACGGACCGGTGACATAGTGAAAAGAACGATAAGAATCAATGATTCGACAGCGATAGCGTGACAGAAAGCTTTAAATTGGTGGTAAGAATGGAACAAATGAGTGACTTGACAGTGATAGCTTGACAGTTTAATATTAAACATGATAGTGATTAGAATGGTACGGATCTGTGATATGACGGTGTTAGCGTGACAGAAAGCATTGAGTTTGTGATAAGACGAATACAAATGGTTGAATTAACAGTGATAGCTTGACAGTATAGTAACAAGACAGTGATTAGAATGACACGGATCAGCGACGTGACACTGATTACCTGACAGGGGTTGACTGTAGTGCATAAATATAGCAGTCGAGTGATAGCAAAGTGACCGTGTTCTTACTGCTTAGTAGTAACTCCTCGAGATAACTGACTTGATAACAAACAGCGACAAGTTTTGATAAAAAGTTTTACTTTTGACTTACAGAGTCCTCAGAGGAAGAAGAGGAGAACTAAGCCGAGCTTAAATTTTGTTAATTTTAAGACCTCCCTATAAATTGTAGATTCTTAATTTGATCTTTCTTTATCCTGTAAAAGCTTACTTTGGTAATTTACATAATAAAACAATAGAATTTCCTTTTGCGGTGTTTTGTGTCTCTATTTGAAATGATGAGTGAGCAAGAGTTCATGCATGTCTAAGGCCAACGGAATGAGTTAGAAAATGGGAGTAGTGTTCAACGTACGTGGCAACTTGAACTCAAACGCAATTTTATACCAAGCATGTGTACAGGGCTGATTGTACGAACATTTCCACTAACTAAACTTGAGCGGAGACAAGAACGAGTTTTTCCATTTTTCGATGAACTTACTAACGGGAATCTATCTATCTATCTCCCGATACATCCCGGGATGATGTTATTATGATGTTCGAGGGGCTTATGAGTAAGGTCTATCGGTGGTATGCTCCCCGGTGAGATTCTAAAAGCACTTACTATTCTTCCTTTTAAGTTCCCCTCTTTCGCGTAGAACTATTAATTTTCCCAACCGTATGACAAAATCCAGTGTAAGGTAAATTGTTTACAATAACCAAGCTCAGTAGAAACATGCAATAAATAAGTGAGAAATTTTAAGTCAAAAACACTTTTTATGTAAAACCAACAAGTTGTATAGTTGCTTAAGTCTTCTAAGATCAAACCCTTGTTTTACGTTTTGTGTAAACAACTATTTTTTTCTTTCACTCGTCAACCCCTCTGTTAGTTTCGCGCTTGTCTTAACTTAAGCACAACGGAATGTTTAGTTCTAATTGAGATGGGATCAGACAAACAGTTTTGAACTGTGCTGTCAATGGTCGACTGGTCGCCAGTGTTGTACGCGGAGACTATGGTATAGCCCGAGACGATTCCGATGACTATCCCAGGACTCTTACCTTGGTCAAGTTAAGTTACGTTAGTGTTTAATTATGATTAAAAGAAAAAAATATTGCGGGTCATTTTTTGTAAAGCCTCAGCTTGTTCATAAATTGTTGTTAAATTTTGGCCAATCAGAGCCTCGTTGTTCTTATAAAGTTGTTCTTACAAAAAGCGTGTAATCAAACAGCAAAACCATGGTGGTTTAGATCGATCAAACGAGCAATTGACAGGCCTTGTGCTAGATAGTGCTTTCCGCCAAAAACTTGGTCTTGGTTTTGTTGCTACTAGAGGTCCGTCAATAAAAATAGAATGCCAAAAGATCCAATCAGCAAGCGACAGTAAGTCACGTGTTACACGGGCTACCTCTTCGGGATAGACTAAATTCACTGGAGTCCAGCTTCAGGATGGTGGACACATTCGACTTAGTTTCCTAAGCTGGAGAGACCTCGTGGGTTGTTTCGACTATGATGGCTTGGATGTAAGTTTAATGTTTAACTTATGCCAAGTTGAGTTTTGAGTGCAAAGTCAAAACATTCTGAGTTTAAATGACTACAAAATAACGAGTTTTTATTTGGAAAGCTTGGGAAATATCTGTACATGTTTCGCAAATGAACTCCTCGGCACAAGCCTTGCTTGCAGTTAGTGAACTTAGTCTTTCCCGTTGACTTAGAACTTGTTAAAACAAATTTAGATAATCCGAAACATGGCCAATGGCCGCCATTTTGGATTTTTGGAAGTGGTTGCCACGGTAACACAATTGTTATTTTTTTATTTCAAGATGAGTTGATCATGTGCAACTACCTTGCTAAGCGAGATGTCGTTCTTTACCGTTTGCAACATTTTGGTGTCAACAGTTTTTCAGTTTTGACATTTGCTGTCGTTACCATGGAAACCAATTAGAGATCACGTGGCTTAAATATGTTGAAAGATAATTGAACACTTATACATATTAACTACAATGCAAGGTTTTTACATTGATTTTACGTCGAGTAGACGAATATCCTCGAAGAACTTCGATTTTACACTCGGAAGTGTTGCTTCCGCGCTACAGTTGCCATGGAAACCGATTAGTGAAAACAAGTCTACACTTAATTGGAAGTTAACGTGAGACTTTCATATACTTTTTGTGACATACCAAGTTTCATGGCAATTGGTTGCATACTTTGGGGTCCGATCGACCCGCCCCCCTCATGCCTTCGTGTAACTTTTTTTCTTCATGCCTTCTAGGGTTAATGCTTGTAATGAAAACTTAAAAAATGGCCTTGAAACAGTTTTTTTTAAACAAAACATACTTCCATCCTGTACACCTCACCAAGACCGTCTACTTACTAGATTTACAACCGCTATTTGTCAAAAGACGTAACTGAGTATGCAACATAGTATTTTATTTCTTTCAAATAACTGCGACTGGCAGTTGAAAGAACAAAGAGCCACATGGGCTCTTCCAAGTTTTGCTAATTATTTCATATTCGCGTCAATCCAGTCTCTAAGCTCTGTTACTTTAGCGTATACTCCTGGATAATCTGGTCTTGCACACCCAACACCAAAACTGATCACGCCAGCCAAGTGGTAGCGCCCTCTGTGCTTGCAGACCAGCGGTCCACCGGAATCTTTCTGACACGAATCAGTACCTCCTTTCTTGGGGTATCCGGCACAGATCATACGACTCGTGAGGGGATTGTAGCTCTTAGCACATACTTGATCAGATACGATAGGCACTTTCGCTTCACGAAGGTATCTGGCAGGACTACCAGACTCAGATGTAAGGCCAAAACCAGTTACCCAACAGTTTTTACCCACGGGAAAATTGACTCTTTTGCCTGTTTAGTTTACAAAAAAATAATGACAACTAATTATAACAACAACAACTTCTGAAATTACTTCAACAGACTTACTAAACAATATTTATTAACATAGATGCTAAATTAGTATACTCATTGTTCGTTTGTCAAAACGTTTGGTATTCTGGGCCCGGTTCCTCAAAACCCGATTAGTGCTAACCCTAGGTTAATTACCATGACAACCAATAGGTTTTGTTAAGAGTTAACCCTTGGTTAAGTTAATTGGGGTTTTGAGGAACCGGGCCCTGTATTCTAGGATAAACGGTTTGCGTGTTTTTAACCAAAGTGAAAGCAAATATAACTACGACCAAGTTGTCGAAAGATCTATTGTTTAAATGGAGAAAAATCTTGCAAAAGATAACTACAATTAGAATACCAATAAAGAGATCAACGAAATGCCGGGAAACAACGAGAAGGAAATTACTATCTGCTTTTTAGCAATGCAGTGATGACTTGTGTACTGATGGTACGTACCATGTTAGATTGCATTATCTATGATACTAAAGATGGAAATTTGTGTTGGTAATAAGGGTATAATGACTGCAAAACCAACGATAGCAATGGTTGTTGGTTTAGATACTAAGGCTTTAATGTCCGTATCAAGCTTATTTTTTAAGTTCCAGTTGAAAGATAGAACCCTTTAATAATAATTTTCAAAAATAAAACTTTTTCTCGCCGTTCTTGTTACAATTTTAGACTTGAAGCTTGCAATTATGACGTAGCAGGAGGCATGAAGCAGAGACAATCTTTTTAAATTCAATTCTGGCTACAATTGTCACATAATTCTAACTTTAATCAATGAATTACTCCCTTGAAGTTGTTTGAAATAAAAACTTTATGAAATTTTTTAAGAGAAATGCATTTTTTTAAACAAAAACCACATAACTCACTGCTGCTACGTCACAGGTTACCAGTCCCCGGCCTGCTCGGTCAAAACTTACATTCCAATCTTTTTTTTGGTTAAAAAGCATACTTAGGCATGGAAGTTTTCTTTGGTTATTCGAATTTTGAGTTCACAGATGACAACAGTTTTAATCCAAAAAGTAAAAAACGTCAGCTAGAATGCAAAATAGCTGTAGGTACTAATGGTTTAATGTGACAGATTGCAGCATCTATGATAGTGATGGTACTGATAAAATAATGGTAAACTGCAACAACTCACGAAGATTATAAAGAAGGTAATTTCTGTTAGGTACTGATGGTGCAATGTGACAAATTGTAACATCTATTGTAGCAGTAATAGGTCGCAATGTTTGAAGGTAGTAACGATGTGATGGAAGGTTGCAACTTCTATGATAATAGTGATGGTAATTGGTTTGGGTAATGACGATAATAAGGAAAATTCGCAATGTCTGACTGTGGTAGATGGCGAATATCATATTAGATATTAATAGTGTATCTGTGACGTCACCAAACTTAAGGATGATGTTAGTCAATGATCGTAGTGACGGTAGCATTTTAGTGGTAGATGGCGACTACTATTTTAATAGTGCATCTGTGACGTCACCAAGGGTGTCAAGGATGTTGATGGTGGCGCGTTGCTTAAGATTGTATTTATTTGTATTTTGCACTTAAACTTACTAGGCAAACAAACTGGTTTTATGTATCGATTGTATCCATTCAACGGCGTTTTAAGTTTTAGAAGAGCGATGTCGTAATCAATAGTCGAAGGGTTGAATTTCTTGTGTCTTATGATCTGCGCAACATCAGCCAGAACTTCGTGACCTTCATCGTTTTTCGTGTCGAACTCGCCCAACACAACTTTCACGGTTCTACCACCTGATGATGGGTTATTGCTCGCAAAACAATGCGCTGCTGTTACTACCCACTCCCTGGAAATGAAAGATTTTCTTGTATTAAATGTGTTACTGTCGTTTTGTGATTACTGGCTGCACGGTTCACTTATCAAGCTTGATAAAAAGTTAGACTTCTTTCTTCCTGTGGTTTGTAAGAGGTTTCTGTTATTATATTTTCTTCTATTGCAATTTCTATTTTGGTATTGACAAATCTCTGCTTGGTACATCTCTAGAACTTTTAGAAATATGACACTTTGTAAGTAACACTGATTTTATTTTCATTTTTTGTTAAAAGAAGTACACAAAAAAACTTGCTATACCATTTCTTCCAATAATAAATTTAACTGCGCGTGCGCAGCTTAGGTGCAAAGGAAGTGACAGCAGTAGACAGCTGTTTTGCTCTCACTTGAGCTCATCAGCACTGTAAAGCCAGGCCACTGAAAAAAGACAGAAGCTTAAGGTCCTAGTGTCGAGATACCTTGACTCCCCATGCGCACCTATAACTGTAGGTCTCTTTTAACCTCAGTTGCCACATTGTAAATGTGGGACCCTATTGCTACGCTGTCGGCACTTCCTTGGCATCTAAGCTGGGCTCTTGTGGTTAAGTTTATTTTACTGTTTCTTCCAACATTGTGGAACGCCAATTACCTATTAATTAGTGACCCTCCGCAACTGATACCGGTGAGGTAACTAAAGCCATGTGTAGTTGTTACAGAATTCTTGATTCCCACCTGTTTTAATGGAAGCTCTTTGAGCTAAGTTGTGCATGTTCGTATTTAGATGACATATAGCAAGAAGCTGCAAATGTTTGTCACTAAATGTTTAAGAAGAATCTTGAGTATATCTTTGACAGACAAAATAAAAGATGAAGGCCTTTGGAGGCAAGCTAGTAAAGGGATCACTCAGACACAAATTAGGCTAAGAAAATGGAGATGGTTCGGTCACAAGTTAAGGAAACATCCAGACAGTGTTACGAGATATGCCCTGACATAGAATTCCCAAGTTTAACATGAATGTGGGCGCCCCAAGAGCACCTGGGAATGTGAGGTTGATGCGGAAATGAACAGCTTGGGTCGAATATGGAACACGTTAGAGAATCTAGCCCAAGACAGGACGAGATGGAGGAAGGAAATCGTTAATGGCCAATGCTCGGGTCTAAGTATGTACGCCTTAATTATCACTCTTCCTAAATCTTCCTTCGGAGAAAAAGCACCAACACAAAAACAAAACAAAAACAAATAACAAAATGCAAATATATTATGACGATGTAGTCACAAACACAATAAAAAAACGAAAAGAAATAATATTCATATTGACCGGTACCAAAACCACGTCCTTGGCTAAAGGCAGAGGCACTTAATAAGACCTAAAAGACTACCATGAAAAATGTACGGATGAAGGATCACGATTGTAACTACAAAGACAAAATAGACCATTAACATTATCCCAGCGATAACTCAAACACAGAACTACGATAATAAGTCGTATTTATATTGGCCAGTACCAAAACCTCGGCCATTGCCAAAAACAGAAGCACCACCAACAACAGTAACTTCATAAGCATTAGACGACTGCGACTGCGATTATAAATACATGTACGATCACGAGCTGGTACCGTTATCACGATTGCAACTACAACGACGAACTAGAACACAAACAGTCTAACACAGCGATTACTCAAACGGCGTGATTCACCTGCCAGGGCCATCTACCAGGTGCTGCAATGTTGCCACCCACTATGCGGCCTTTCATTCTCCCCCTGATACCACAAGATATCGGCATGGTCCCCCTGGATGATCCGCCACCTACGTCAGAATTTTGATCGCCTTCGTCTTCGTCAGTATCTTCAACCTGGTCACCTTAAGATAACAACTACAATTGTTATATTTTATATGCTTTCTTTGGGCATTCAAGGTATTGATATCTTATTTTTTCATCAACTTAGACATTCTCTTATCGCTGCAGTCAAGCAAGTTTTGAAATACTAAGTCGCGATTTAAGAAAGACAGTTTACTTCCTTACAATTTGTTTGTACTAGTTAAACCGGTTTGAACACCGGGAAAAACAGGTGAAAATCAGTGGAATTTAGATGTTCTTTTAACTCTCTAACTAGAGAATACTTAACAAGCAGCCTGTAGCCTAGAAAAATAGAATACTAATATAAGTAATTTGACAAAGGCCTTTCTTTTTCAAAATTTCAAAATAACACGAATAAAAAAGAAGTTATCAAGAACACTAGTGGTTAAAAAATCTATAAAGAAAAGCCTTTGTTAAGCATTGTTCCTACATTGTTTTTAACTTCATGAAGAAATCTTAAGTTTTTAAGTTTTGGCTAATTTAAGCCTCGTTGATCTTATAAAGTTGTTCGTATAAAAAATCAAAAGGTTGTTGTGGTTGAAAGGTGAGGTATACTTGCTTTACTATACCTTCATTATCTTGCTCTTCTTCTTCTTCTGTAAAGAATAACAGTCGTTAATAATTAGGGAAGCTGCTGAAATAAATGGTGTCGCATATTACCAAAGATTGGGTAAAAATGAAACGGTTTATTTTTTTGCTCATGTCACAAATGAATCAAATCACACAACGGTATTCCTATCAGCGGTAGGGACGACTTTTTCCTTTTCTTGATGTTTAAATTGTAGTGTTACTGTTGAGTCTTTTGGGGGTGTTTTTTTCTAAGTAAGCTACATCGTGAAGTTGACTTCACAACTTTTTCGCTGGTACAAATTGGTTCATCAAAGCTGAAATTCATTAACTGAAGTACTAAAGCGTAACACGACAAGCTTTGAGTAAGCCCTCGAATTCCAGTTTTCAAATCATGGTACTAAATAAAAGCAGGAGAAACAATATCTTGAATAGAAAGATGCCTTACGTTTAGCGAAAACATTTTGCTTAAAATCTTCAGACTGGTCTTGACCGGCCCCATTGTTATAACGGGCAACAACTATTAAACCGTGCGTTTCTGAGACAGCGGTCGCAATCCCCAGCTCGAATGTATTGTTCCACACAACCTGAAACAAGCAAGAATAATTGAAGAACAATGAAGTATTTTATTATATCCTATACGTGCTTTAAAATCAAGCATCTTACTGCGTTGTGTTTCGGGGTTTAACAAGATAGTTAACGACTGAGGCACCAAACAACAATAGTTTGAGAAACTTTAGTATGTTTTTCAAGTCGTTTAAAATTAAAAATTTACTTTTTGCGTATGAATCAATGGGCGAAGCAAAAAATTGTGTCTAAACCGAAGTTGCTGTTGCCAACTTCCACAAAGCAGAATCTTAGGAACTGCAAGGGAAGAACTGGAACCAATTGTCTTGGAATTAGAAAAACAAATCAGGAATTACACTGGTACTCTCGACACGTCAAAGAAGTCACTTCAAACAACATTACCATCTGGTCAGCGGCATCGAGATACCCAAGGGGCTTGACTTGCAACCGTGCATAAACCTCAAACACGTGGCAGATCCCCAGGGGCCCAACTCAACTAGTTTTATGGTGGGCGGGGGTTCTGGGGGCTTGAACGAAGTTCAAATTTCATACCCAAAAAAATCCCTGCCTTAAAGCAAAACTACCCAAACAAACCCTTACATTTTTGCATGCCCAAAAAATCTCTAAATCTGAGCTTTACGGGTCACTTTCCTTGCACCGACTGATTATTTGAGTTAAGAAATTGTGTGACAACAAACTCTTGATTGAGGTCATTTTAGTCAAAATTACTTATGCTAGGCAATGCTCCAGATTACGAGACGCACAAAAAACAAAAATTTCTCGAAGATTAAATAACCACAGACCCCAAAAAATCTCTTCAAACCAAAATGTCAGACCCAAAAAAATCTTCGCG